>VUQK01010811.1:15555-31692 GCA_015106715.1 Bujurquina vittata | reverse complement strand
AAACAGAAGACTGCAGCCTTCCACTCACTGAAATGAATCTATTTCAAAAGCTTTTTCAAATCCAGTTTTAATTTTTGGTTAAGACTTTTTTTTATTATCATTTAATCGATTAAGATAGAAGTGACCTGTTATAGTTACATGGACATGTTGTTACTATGTCTTATCTAGCCCAAACCTCACTAGCTAACTTTAGTACAGATCTTATTGTAGTCAGCATATTTTTATAACTCATTTATTGATGTCAGGGCTGGTTGGATTTTTTTGTTTGTTTGTTTGTTTGTATTTTGGGGGGGTGGGGGTGGGGGGTCCTAACTGCCTCTGCTTTTGTGCGGAGCTGTGCTCCCGGGCTCACTCTCACAGATCCAAACCATTATTCAACTGGAGGCTGACCATTTATCGACTGTGGCTGTGATTCTACCAAGGTGGCTCTGTCCTTTGTCCTTGTTGTCTTTGTGGTTCTTCGCTCACAGTGTGATAACTCGTGTCTTATTTTTGTAGAAGCTGGGACCATCGCTTACCTGTCTTACCTTGTGGACATTCCACCTTAATCCACCAGACTCCAAGTAAGACAAACAAACTCAGTCACAATGAACTATATTCTCCAATAACTTCCTGCCTGCCTGTTAACTCTGTTTCCCCTGACCCTCCCTGACCCTCCCGGACCACTGGCATGGTTGTTAGCACTGGGCCTCTCAGTTCTCCAATGTTACCACTGCACTTTGTACATGAACATGATAATCTTGTATCGTGCTCTCTGAGTCTGCTCCTTGGGCCTAGTAACTGTGAAACTATAAGAAATGAGGAATTAAACTGCTTAGGCTAAACGTATATGATGGCCACAACATATTTCATGCCATCGCCCATTATTGAAATCTGAGGTTTTTTCATTTCTCTGTTTTGTGGGTCCTTATTGCATCTCTCCTCTAGCCTCCTGCCTGTGACGAAGAAATAAAACTTAATGTGCCGTCTTGAAGGATGTCTCACTTCCTAAAAGGCATCTGGAGGAGAAAGTAGCTAGGATAGTTACAGAGTTATGATTGAAGATGCACAGGTGTATTCTTTGAATATTTTTGTTTATTTGTTTTTTTTCTTTTACCCTTGATGTATCACAAGAAGCATGGCACATACCTAGAATATAACAACTGCTGCAATATAAGGATTCCACAAGTTTTCACAAGATGATCCGCTGCAGGATAAAGCTTTCTGCCCTTTACCATTTGTGTTTGTGATTATTAAAAAATTAAAAAGACAGTTCTGAAGCAAAGATTTCACATTTTGTTAAACACTTTTTGCTTAAAAGTCTCTCTCCTTGTGCTGTTCCTCACCTTCTCCGCTCACATCTATGGTGGTGGGAGGGACTAAGATGTGAGGAGAGAAAGCAAGGAAAGGAATCAAGGATGTGAAAACTAACAAATAAGAGTGCTCTCTGGGAATCAGGCTGTGATATGCAATTGTAGCTATTGCATAGGGTTTAATTGCCACTGAGAGGCAAAGGTGGGGAGAGGGGATCCTTGCTTGTATCAAGAGATATTGACTTTTGTTTTAATCACTGCAGACTGAGTGAAAGAGATTATCTGTGCCATTCAAACCATTTTGTAACACTGTGAAGGAGGAGGAGGAGGAGGAGGAGGAGGACCGGTATAAATGAACAGCATCAAAAAGCCAGTTACAGGGGTATTGATTTTCCTGGCAGAATGGGTTACAGTGGGACATTTAATATTCTCAGAGGACAAAGGATTTCAAATAATGTGGATGGCTTCAGGTACGGGTCACAGTATTCAGTCTATTGGCTATAACTACATTGCTCAAAAAAAATTAAAGGAACACTTTGAAAACACATCAGATCTCAATGGGAAATAATCATGCTGGATATCTCTATTTTTGTACATAGAAGAGATGTGTAGAAAGCTAGACTGCTTTGCACTGAATAGAGACTGCATACAATATTATTGTACTTTTTGTATAATGACAATTAAAGATTCTGATTCTGTACTGATGTGATGTTTGATGGAAAGTGAGATTAACAACCTACAGAGGGCTGAATTCAAAGACACAGAACTTGAAGTTGCTGTAGCTCTGGAGGTAAGACAGGTCACCTACTAATCAGAAGGTCTGTGGTTCAAACTGTGGCTGCGCCAGTCTCCATACTGTAGTGTCCATACACATACACACCTCGGAAGCCCATGCAGTTAAAAAAGTGAATGGTTGTCATATAAATACCACACAACACATTTTGTGGAGCTGACTGAGAAACTAAGGGACACTTCATGCTCACACCTACTCTGTGGAGCATTTTGTGGTATGCATTTTCAGCTTATTTTATGTTATATGGTAGTGTTTCTCTTCTAAAGTGTGAAAGAACACGTGAGCACCAAAAATGCACTGCATGCAATAACATGCAAAATAACCACAATTGCTATGTCATGGTAGGTTGGTAACATTGTCTTTCCGATTACATGCTAGGGCATATTAAAGTGATGCTGTCAGTATCTACAGCTGCACGGTAGATACAGTAGTGTCGGACTGTTTGTGCTGGACACCTGTTGGGTATGAATGTACCACATGTTCTTAGCTAATGTGGCTGTTTAAACAAAGGCAGAAAAGTGCTGACTCCCTGTTAAATCCAGAATCTAATTTAAAATCCTTGTCACATGCAAGGTTTTGAATAATCAGGCTCCATCTTCTCTTAAAGACTTCATAGTACCGTATCGCTCCAATAGACCATTTTAGTCTCAGACTGCTGGTTCCTAGGGTATTTAAAAGTAGATTGGGAGGCAGAGCCTTCAGCTCTCCGGCCCATCTTCTGTGGAAACAGATCAAAGTTTGGATTCAGGAGGACAAGTTCTCTTTGATAAAGTTTGTAGTTAGGACTGGATCAGGTGACCCTGAACCCTCCCTTAGTTGCGCTGCAATAGGCTGCTGGGGGCTTCCCATCATGCACTGAGTTTCTTCGTTTCTTCTTTGCTTACATCTTTTTGCTCTCTTTTGATTAAATGTAAATGTTTGGGGGGGGGGGTTTGCATTTAATCATTAGTTATTTTTAATCTCTAGCTCTCTTCCACAATGTGTGTTTTGTCCTGGCTCGTGCCCCTCACACTCAATAGCTGCCCCCCCTGACCCTTGTTGTGCCAGAGGTTTCTTCCTGTTCAAAAATGAGTTTTTCTGTCCAAATTTTTGACTGGTATTGTAAATAAAACTAAATTGAATTGAATTATGTACTGTTTAGCTGTCTGTTTTGAAATATAGAGAAGAGGTAGGGTAGGAAAAATAAATAAAGTTTATAAACATAACAGCTACAATATATAGCTCATCAAACCGTGTGCATTCTTTAAGCAATTCAGCAAAACCTGTGTTCAAAAGAAGGAAAACTGTTGCTTCTCCAGGAATTCAACTTGTGAAAAGCCTCATTATTGCTTCTTTTGCTCTCTGTTTCATTTTTCATTTCTGAGTAAAAGCTGAAAGTGCCACAAATTGATAAAAAGATGTCTAATCTCATTTAAAAATGTACTGAGCTGTGAAAAGTTGTGGGAGGATTGGTCCCCTTTTTTTCTCTCTCTCTGTCTCTGTGCATCATAACAACTTTTCCATTTAGGAGCAAAGCTTGTGAGAGATTTGTGTGGTTGCTGGTTTTTAACATAACAAGTATTTTTATTAGTATCACCTCTGTACACTTTAGGGAGATTGAGTGAAAAGGGTGGGCTGCAATGCCAGGAGCAAACACTAACCAGGAATAATCACAGATTCAGGGAGATGAATGGAATACAATGCATCAAGTGGCAAGCGGAAATTGCAAAGGCCAAAGCATCATATGATGAAACCATTTCTGTAAATTAGATATTTACTCATCTATGGGAGAAAACCAGAAGACAGCAGATAGGTAGGGGTGAATGTAATGTGGATTCACAGCACAGTGCAGACAGTAATAATGTCTAAATACAGAGCAGACCCCAGGGTCCAGGTCACACTAAACCGTGTGTTTTTGTAGCCTAAAACACTGTAGCCATAACCAACAAATTACTGCCATTAATAAAAATAAACACTCCATTCTCTTTGTGTTTGGCACACTATGTTCATGCTAGTTCTAAACACACAGCTCTACCTTCTCTCCTGCATTCACTGTCTCCTGTAATCATATTGCACACACGTATCATGGAGTCAATGTAGTATCGTCAAAAACCTAGAATTTTAAACATTTTATCAACAGATCATATCTATTTAAATGAAATTAAGTGACACATCACTTCCTAATGGGCTTCTTTGGAGCAGTCTGCCTTAAGGTTTGTATGTTACTTCAGATATATTAACCCTTTGCACCATCTGAGACAGTTCATTATGCATGTTGAAGGTTCCCAAAGATCTGCTTTAAACCTCTTAGCTGCCAGAAAGTTATGGAGTTATAGTAGCAAGGTCAATCACAGTTGTTTTTTTGGTTTGTTTGTTTTTCAGTTCAATTCAATTCAATTCAATAAAATTCTATTCTATTCTATTCTATTCTATTCTATTCTATTCTATTTGTGTAGCGCCGATTCACAACAAATAGGTGGGGCACTTGCTTTGGCGCACTTTGTACTGTAAGGTAAAGACCCTACAATACTACAGAGAAACCCAACACTCAAAACGACCCCATATGAGCAAGCACTTGGCAACAGCGGGAAGGAAAAAGTCCCTTTTAACAGGAAGAAACCTTCAACAGAAGCAGGCTCAGGGAGGGGCAGTCACTGCCGAGACTGGTTGGGGCTGAGGTGAGAGAGAGATGAAATGCGGTGGTACTTGAAAATAAGTTGGGAAAAAAATCAACACGTTAATTGTGAACAGATCTCCTGTTTCTGTAAACATCATTCAATAAATGTGGGTGTCCCATTAAAAGTAGTGTTTCAAACTGGCTTAGAAAACACAAGTATGGTTTTATTTTTATATTTAATTACATCCCATAAAAGCCCACACACATTTCCCTTTGGAGGAAAATCTATACAGAATTTCAAAAATCTTTTTAATGACAAACTTATTTAAGAAAACTTTTGTTAGCATGCGAAACTGTGACACCGGTGTCACTGTCGGTTCTTATAATGTACAATAATTGTGGGGGTTTGGAGTTGGTGCAGTGAACCCCAAGACTGAAAGGTGAGTGGGGTGGGTAAGGCTTTTTTAAGAACATACAGTTTCACATTTGTAATAAGCACAGGTGATTTCAGTGCAAATTCAAATGTTTTATGGTGCAGTGCCCCAAAGGCCCTCAATTTCAAAAAATACCCTTTACAACCAGCTGTAGACAAAACAAGGTTTAAGCCTCTGACGATATAAAACACTATCTTTCTGTAATGTTTGCACACTACAAAACAAAGGCAACCAGTGAGTCTCTGTTGTGTAGAAGAATCCCAAATAGGTTTTAATCAGTAGCATAGCAGATGCCACCATTCAGTTTACTCTCTGAAGCAATACACAAATGCCTATAATGGAATTTCAGTTTGCAGATAGTTCAGTACTTCACACTGCAAAAAGTACACTGTAGATTAAATTAAATGATATTACATTTATATAGTGCCCAATCACAACAACAATCACCAAATGTGCTTTATATTGTAAGGTAAAGTACCTAATACAGAGAAAACCCCAAGCACCTGGCAACAGTGTAAAGGAAAAACTAACTTTTAACAGGAAGAAATGTCCAGCAGAGCCAGACTCAGGGAGGGGGAGTCATCTGCTGCAATCAGCTGGGATGAGTCGAGGGTGAAAGACATGTTGTGGAAGAGAGCCGCTGTCGCCAAACGCTTGCTCACAGGGGCTCGTTTTGACTGTTGGTTTTCTCTGTCATTATTGTTGGGTTTTTACCTTATAATATTAAGCGCCTTGTGATTTGGTACTATATAAATAAAATTGAACTGAATTCACTACATTTGTTTTATGATAGACAGGCTTTCCTCAAAGTAAGCGCTGTAATCTTTTTCCAATCAAATTTCACCGCACGTCATCTCCAAAAAATATTCCTCTACACCCTATTTTAGTTCCTTTAACCCATTTAAGCAATTTCAGCTCCAAATATCAATAAAAAGATTAATTGTCTACTTGTTCCTTCTTTTTCTATAACCCTCTAATGCCTGTTGTTATGTTTTCCCTTCATCAGATCTGGCACAGTGAAATGCTGCAATAATAATTGTGCTGCTCATGAATGTTCCTGTTTGCATCTCCCCAGTGGTGCATCAGAAAGTTCAGTGTCCCCTTGTGATAGGAAAATGGATATAAAGCCTTTGGGAGGTCCCTGAAATTACTCAGAATGTGCCTAAAATTGAATTCCCCCTCTTGTATAATTCCTGTTCACCAAAAATAGCAGAAACTACCTGCCTGCTATTTTTGTGTGTATATAAATCTAGTACAAACAGTGAGGAAATTTGTGTTTGGTTGTTGCTTCTTGGCAGTAAATCTTATACCGCTGAAAAGCCTGTTTACTTTCCCTTAAATTGTGCCACATTTGTGAGGAAAATGCATTTGTGGGTTGAGCAGCGGAGTTGGGTATGTGGGTTGCACCTATTAAAAACTTGGCAAATCTTCTCTGCCAGTGCCAAACAGCTTTCATCTCTTTTTGTACAAAGTTTAAATGTATGACAAGAAGTGACTCTAAAAAGTCGCTGGTGGTTTGTCTCTTATCTACAGGCGTCTCTTACAATCCCCTCCCTCAAGTGTGACTTATTGTTTTCATTTTTGTGCTACAAGTTCCCACTTAGTCAAATCGTCACTGGGGAGGAAAGGTCACCAGATATAAGAGGGGGCAAGGGAGGAGGAGGACAGAAGATGGAGAGGATGAGTAATGACAGGAAAAGGAAAGGAATGGAGGAAGGGAGGGAATAGATGAGGGGAAAAGAAAAGAAAAGGAAAGGAAAGAAAAGGAAAGGAAAGAAAAGAAAAGGAAAGAAAAGAAAAGGAAAGAAAAAGAAAGAGGAGTTTTGAAAAAAGGAAGGAGAGTCTGAGAAGATTGAGAAGAGAAAGGAAAAAGGCAATCATTTAAAAGCCAAGAAAAAAATAGGTGGAAAAACCAAAAAGTGCAGGTGGATGTATAGAGTAAAGGATTAAAAATAAAAGAAAATGGGGTAAAAGAAGGAAGAAATAAAAAGAAATTTAAAAAGAAAAAACAGAGGAAAATGAGAGGAGAAGAGGGAGAGCGGGGGTGTGCAGTTCCAGAATAAGCTTGGATGTTTATCGCTAATCCCCTCAGGACGGTTGAAATCATGTGAGAACTGACTACTGTGGAACCCTGGACAGACTCCATGTGGAGAGGGCAAGAGGCACCACACACACACACACACATACACACACACACACACACACACACACGCACGCACACACACACACACACACACACACACACACATTCTGGAAGTTCAGTTCCAATCATAACTCAGCAGGGTGCTAAGTGATGAGCACTGAGGACTGTTACGCAGCAGCTTGCCACCTGCTAATTCAAAGTCCATTTTGACAGCTGAGATACTGATTGATCTGAATATGCTTGGTGGCAGATTTTATCAAGGCATTAAGTCACAAAAAATAGATTTTCCTAGCTGTCAGGATGTTAATGATGAATAACAGTGAGTGATAGTCACAAAGTAAACATCCGCTCGCTGAGCTCGATCGACTTCTCGGGACGAGCCTGGAGAGATCCTGACATGTTTTATGAAACGGAGACAAAAGGTGCTGAACTGTTTCCCATGCATTTAAATATGAAGACATGCATTTTGAGCATCAAAACTAGCTGTTCTTGACTAATTCCCAACAGCATGCTGAGAGCACTACTTTGATGTGTTATTATTTCTCCTGCATGTTATGGGAGATTGATGTCTGTATTTCCCTCAGACAACTCCCCCACGGCTTGAGTAATTCCCCTAGAAACAAACAAAAACCCAAAAAAACGTGATGAGGAAGGAGTGCGAGACCGTGCCAGATGTAATCTTCTTTTTTTCCAAGCCAACGCTGACTAGCTTTTTTTGTGTGTGCAATTGAAACACAACTGATCATCCCATCAGTATTCACAGCCTGGCCCTCCTCCCTCTGCTGTCTACCTCTCTGCTGCCCATGTGAAGCCATTTTTTTTTTTTTTGCCTCATCTTTCATATTCTGCATCTCTTTTTTTCAGCCCCCCACCAACTCCCAGCTGAAAGGCTTGATGAATTAAAAAAAAGAATTAACGGAATGAATTAAAGCCAAAGTCTGCCATGAAATCTGTGTGCATGTGTTGGGTATTTTGGAGTTTCCTTCAAAATATAACCACACGGGATTTGATGGGAAAAGGCAGATGGATGCGAGGTCAGAGGGGAAATACAATGAGTAGGACTCAAGACAGATCTGGAAAGCAGATCTGTGGTACTGCAGATGATCTCTACAAAACCTGCAGTGTGAGGAGTGCTAAGAAAATCTTTAAAGACACTACACATCCTGGGCACCATTTGTTCAAGCGCCTACCATCAGGCAGGTACTTTGGAAGTGCAAGCACAAATAGACTGAAACAGCTTATCTCTAAAGCTGTAGCACTACGGCTCAACCATCTGCAGTCTAGCAGGAAGAGTTATGCACCTTGTATTCTGTGCAATATTTTATATTTATATTTTTTTCTTTTATCTTATATTTAGCATTTTGTGAAATCACTTTATCTGCAGTATGGTACATGAGCTGCTGACACTCTTGTACCCTAAAAAATAAATTAGCTAAACTGCAGGTAGTTCTTATAGAGGTCGTGATCCTGGGCCGGTGGCACGGTGTCTTGTTTGGTTACTTCCTCTGTGCCACCCTCTTATGTTAAACTGCATGTTCATGGTTCGCTGTTTCCTGTTTTATTTGGACAGTCATATGCTCCCTGTGTGTTGTGTTGAGTTTTGCTTCCTGTGTTTCATTAGTATGATTTTGTCCACTTGTTCTCCCCAGCTGTGCTCTGTTATCCCTCGTCATTCCCTGTGTATTTATGGTGTGCATGGATATTGAACAAATTTCGAGGACTGCTTTGTTTCATCTGTGTAATTAGTGATGCTCAAAAACTATTGCATACATTTCTTACCTCTAGACTGGACTGTTGTAATTCATTATCTGACTTCTCTTCACTGGCTCCCTGTTAAATCCAGAATTTAATTTAAACTCCTTCTCCTTGCACACAGTACTGAATAATCAGTCCCCATCATATCTCTAAGATCTGGTAGTACCATATTATCCTAATGGAGCTCTTGTGGTTTCTGGGGTTTTTAAAAGTAGAATGGGAGGCAGAGCTTTCAGCTATTAGGCCCCTCTCCAGTGAAATCAACTCCCACTTTGGGTTTGGGAGACATCTTTACTTTCTAGATTAGGCTTTACACTTTTCTTTTTGATTGATTATACTTAAGGCTGAACCATCCCTTAGTTACGCTGCTTTAGGCTCAGGCTGCTGGGGGAAGCACTGAGCCTTCACTTGTATCTTTTCACTCCTGATGTGTTCAGATGCCACTTCTGGCTGCTGTCTCCAGTAGTTTGTGTGTTGTCATTGTCTCTATGTGCTCCCTTTTTTGTCTCTTTCTCGTCACAACCCAAATAGTCACAGCAGATCGCTTAAGGTTTCAAGTATGAGTTTAGAATAGCAGGCTCTTGCCTCGAGATTTGATGCCATCTGGTGAGCCACATTTGGCCTATGAGATTTTTTCTCAAAAATGATTGCCTTTTTGGCATTTAAAAACTGAGGCTAATTCATTATAATTATTTTTTATTACAACTGTGTTCCAACTAGAAATATCTTTGGGTCCACTGAAATTTCTTTTGCAATAATCTTCTCACAAATCACCCTGATCTCTTCCCAAAATGTTAATCTGGTACTTATGAATAATAGATACTGCAATCGTAGATGACTCCAGGACCAGATTTTGCCATTTTCATACAGGCAAACAAACAGACACCCTTACAAGGTGAAGATGATGCCAGCCATGCTTTTGCAGCTGGTTATTATGTGGCCTCCTGCTGTTTTGTTCAGGCAGGGTTAAGGCTGACTTTTGTTGTGGAGGGATGCTACGAATTCATTGGGATGATTTAAAAGTCAACCTTAGCAGAGAGAGAGGAAATCACTGAGATTTGGTGTTTTTATGAGGTTAAAAGTGTAATAATAAACTGTGTCCTTTTGAAACAATACTACTTACAGTGAATATCAGATTGTTGGAGCAATGCGTTGTGCTCTCTTTCATAAATAATAGCCTGTTATTTCAACAGTATAATGCAATATAAAGTGCTCTGACAAGCCTGTCTTATCATTTCATTTGAAGGAACAATGTCTACATGGTAGCAAAGTCCAGCTGTTGCCACCACTTTTACCTTGATCCAACAAAGGAATATTTGTCTCCCATATGATTTTTCTTGAGCAATTATGTTTCATATTTCACAAAACAAATATTTATAAATGCACACTGTCTGGGTGATGGGGGGGGGGGTGTAAACTCAGTTTGCAAGTGAGCACTCTTAGAAGACGCCATACTGCAGGAATGGGTTCATTATTATTATTAAATGTGTAAAGGGGAACAAATGAGATTTGCTATGTTTGTGCTGAAGGGACACAATGAAGGCAGTCAATCAAAATGTGATTTGCAATACTCTATTTTGGGATGTTCCAATATGCAGCTGTTTTTGTCATGACTTTTTCAATTTTTCAGTGTCCCGGGGGTTCCAGACCCATATTATCCTCTGTTAATGTATACACTTCTTGTCTGTGGCCTTTTCATTTGAGAGAGAATACCAGTGGTTTTCTTCCATTTGTGTTTGCTAGCCACATAACCCAATTCACCTATAAATACGGGCTATCATGTCCATTTTCCATGTCTGAGCCGCAGACTAATTTACCGCTGCCATTGATATGAAAGATGAGCCTTTTGTCTCAGGGAAATAGGATTATTCTCATTGATGGGAAGAGGCAGAATCACATCTGCTTTGACAACAAAACCAAAAAAATAAAAATGCTGTTGTATGAGAAGATGGCAGTCTGAATGCAGTTTGGATAGGATACAAGCAGAGCAGAGCTTTTACTGTAGAGGTTTGAAGATCATCTAGTACAAAATAGAACAGGAGGCTCTGGAATATAGATGACTTGGACTTTGTGTTCCCATCAAGGTACCCTGTGTTCTCTCTCTCTTTCTCTCTCTCTCTCTCTCTCTCTCTCTCTCTCTCTCTGCCACTTTTATATCTGCCACATATAACATATACCTTCTGCGTGTGAACCTTTGGCTCTGATATCTTTTAGCTGTTTATTTTCCCAATATAAAATCATCCTGGGAGTTTACCTGCCCCCTTTTGGCTCTCTTCTGTCTTGATTTTCATCTTCCTTTCCCACCATCCCCTTACATGTTCATCCACCTGTCTTACATGAAACAAATGGGATCTCTGTCATAGCACCCACATATCATTTGGATTCGTGCCCACTAGCACAGCCCTTTCAATTTTCCTGATAATTGCCTATAATGCGTTTCTTTTTCTGGGATTTGCAAGCTTTCCGTTGAAACTGCATGTAAAATACCGTGGTTCTGAATAACACATAATTACCATGCGCTAACAAGTCTGCTATTCCCTGTGCTGTATTTACTGAGAGCCCCTATGGAGAAACATAGCTTGAGTGTTACAGGGATGGATATAGGTGGGTGAGAGTGGGTGAGTCATGGAGATAACATAAAAGGATGAGTTGAACTGTTTCCACAAGTGTGTATAATTGCACTCTTTTTAAAGGCCGGTTTTACAGGAAACTGTCACTCAAATTAAGATTGCAGCTTGGATCAAGTTGTAGGAGAGCAGATCAGAAAAGAGTGGTGCTGCTGTCATTTAGACAGACTTTCATCTGTTGTATTGAAGCGTGAGTGAGAACCTAGGAGTGGAGCAAACCCCCTGAAAACTACTGTAAACACCAAGAGAAAATTTCTTAGCAATTCATGTGCTCCATTAATATATTGTTCTTGTTATTGTCTCGATTGAGAGTGTTGGGACTAAAGGTTTGTATTCTGTATAAAAATGTTAATCTGATCAGGCTGGACACCACTACTGCATCACTGTGGAGCCACTTTAGAAACGCTGAAAAGGAATGCAAGGCCTGTGATGTATGTCTTTAGAATATACTACCTCAACATAAAAATGTGCAGTGATCAAAAGCCTCACACTGAAAAGCAAAAGTCAGTGAACAAAATACAACTCTTTATTACTATAGCAACTTTGTTTTTGCTCAACTAGCCCACTTTTCATGCTCCTTTACAGTTCAATTCTTTATGCCTTTGAGGCCATGAAAACGCATCTTCACAATGGCAGCCCATATTTCAAATAATCAGGATTTTACCACTTTTGAATAAAAACCTTATAGTGGAAAGACTGTCTTCTTGTGTGAGTGATTCCTTGTGTCACTGTTGTCACACTCCTTTGTGATACCAGACATGGATTCAGATTAAACTGTGTGTTAGATGCTCTGATACTCACTGATAAAGAGGAAGACAACTTGTTTTCATCCAAGTGCATCAAATAATGCAGTTTTTAATCAGATATACAGACAAAGGATTGTTTGGAGTTGGAGCACCAGTGGTGGCTATACTGGATGCTGAGAGTGGTCCTGTCATAAAAACAACTTTGTTTAGTTAAAAAAAAGATAAAATGCAGCCTTTAGCGGCAGTCACCTTGTGTGTTCAAAAGAAAAATGTTTAATCTAATGTCAAAGCCCTGATGCCAAAGGATACCTTGTGCATTTTCGTCCCATTTTCATTTCCAAGGCATCAAATACTGTAGTTTTTTTTCAAAATCACTGATATTTCAGATATGAGAATGTGTCTTTTGGCATCAGTGCTGTGTGCACTCAGCACAGCAATAGTGAGATTATTTGTATTTTTATCTGTATTTTTCCTAAACGTACTCATACAGTTCTTCATGCCTCAATCAGTGAGTAAAAGCAAAAGTAAAAGAGGTGTAAAGAATAAATTAATCAGTGCCTTAAAAAAACAGTGAAACAGAGAGGAAAACAAACCCATGGCTCCATGTTGAAACATTTGTGACTCAAAAGCAGTACCGAAGCACAAACCAAACCCTGCGGTGAGTGCACCTCTGCGCCTCCCCCGCTACTTACACTTGTTTGTCACTTGGTGATTCCCGGTGATGTTTCACAGAGCTGTCCACTGAAATGGCTGCTGTGCAGTTACAAATGCAAAAGCCATGTATGCCCAACAGCAAGTGCACCCTTATTTGTAATTATAGAACATAATTATAGACGTTTGCCAGCTTTAACGATGCCCACAAAAGAATATGTTTAAATGCTCTTAAATGCATAAATTGGTTAAACAGTAAACTTTAATCATTTATTTTTCAATTAAATCGGGTCACAGAAACTGGGCTCAGACCACCTGAGAAACTTGTGTTTTGTTTTGATGACTGAAATTCTAGTATTTTATTAACTTGTTACACTGACTGGCAGGTATGTGCGTCATAATCTGGAGTCCAGAAACCAGCATGTGGCTTTCCAGCATCTACGTTCATCCTTTATATCCAGTCTGTGTTTCAAATGCAGCTTTCTAAGGACACAGCAACAGTGAAGTGATCATGTGACTTTGACTCAAACATAATAAGGTTTAAACCGCTGCTGAAAAGTCAAATGACAGCATTTGTTGCCCTCACAGTGAGAACAGACTAGAAAGACTCATTGCATTTGTAGCCCTTTCAACTACCTGAGCTTCTCCCCACAACACTATAAAGTCATCGTGCTGTAACTTTAAAATAAAAAATGGTCATCTATGCTTCCTTTGCAATTATTGTGATTATGAAAGCTGCCTAAAAGTTTGCACTGTCAACTTACAGTCATAGATCCAGGGAAAAAAGATCAAACACATCCAAATTTATACCGCACACAAAAAGATGCTATTCATGAACTGACTGCTTTCATTAAGTCATTGTTGCTAAGGGTTGCGCCACTGAAACAGCAGAGTGCTCAGGTATAATCTCCTTCAAACGCCCACTGGCCTGTCCATCAGTACACACTAGACAGTCATTACAGACACTACAGCAACCCACTTCAAATGCCCTCTCTGCCTTTGCTGTTCCCGTGTCACCATACAGATATTCTTCTCGGCTGTCCATCACTCATGGAGAGATGGGAATTTCCAGCACAAAGACCTTAAATAATGGTGAGAAAGAGATCGGCTAGTTGTTGCTTTTATCTGTGATAATTAGAGAGCCACACAGTTCACTCGGGGCTGGAAAAGTATTGGATGTTTTTTTAATCTTCCACCTCTGTTAAACGCTCTTTCATGAGGCTCTTTTAGCCATCATTCTTCCAAAACATTAATCTCGCTTATCAGCTGGTTGTCTTGTGATTGATGTGTGGCAGGTGTGTGTGTGGAGTGTCCATCAGGTTAAATGGCTCCTTAGCTGGAAGCACTGCTTGGACAGACAGCATACATTGTACAGACATTACTGCTGAATGGACTACTCAGCAAATCAGTTAGAAATGCAGACAATTACAACCGGAAAACCTGATTTAAATGGATACTTTTTTTATTGATACTGTTTATAATATTTACATGTAATATACTGGTGTTTATAGTGTGTGTTTATAGTGTGTGGTTATTGTAGTGTACTGTAGTCTGATGGAGGATTACTGCTTATTCTATTCAAATTACTTTAAAATAAAAGTAAAGCAACTAGATTTACTTCAGTAAAACTCTTGGACTATGTGTGAGTCTGCATCACAACAAAACAGCCATCTTTGTTTAGGCTCCAGTCAGGTGAAGTGAATAGGCTCAATTAGAAAGCATACGGTGCAAGATGGCATTAGTTCAAAAGGGAGGAATTTTAGCTTTATTATTTGGCATTTCAGTGAGTATTAGACAGCATCTAACTGCATGTTATCTCGTATGTGCAAGATTATTATTAACATTCCAGCTCCTTGTCTCATACTGACATTAAATCTAATAATTAATTATTAATTCTGTTGTTTGGATGTTTGGGATGGATTTTTTTCTGTTTTATAACATTCACAGATTTAATCAGTTAATCAAAAATAAGCATATTCACAGTCCAGTTAGTGAAAAGACATATTTGAACATAGGAGAAAACTAGTCAACTGCTGCTCCAACATTTTTATCCACACATGACTAGAACACTAAACCCTGTATACTATCCTTTCTTCGGGCAAAGCTAAGTACCTCACAAGTCTAATAATCACGTTGCATAATGCTGTGTGGTCCCCGGGACGATGGGATCTGAATGCACTCAATCATAATGAGTGGTCCTGGAAAACAGATTTGTTGCAACAAATTATTCTTCATGGGAAATATCCATTGTTTTGTTTCTCCAGTCAGACCAGAGGTCTGACAGCTAATCAGCCTGCCTCTAATGAGACTGGAACTCCATTTTAAATGACACCTGTGAAATTCTCTCTTTCCTCAAAAAGACAGTTATGACTGTTAGAAAATATGATCCTTGTTTAGTAATATGTTCTTGGATGGTGTAAATCGTAGTTTAGATGACAAGTCCAGGCCTTCTGGTGAAATCGCTCTGAAGCAGGCAAATAAAAGTTGGAGAGAAAAAAAAACAGTGAGTCATCAGCAGCAGTATGAATAATCATGTATATTACAGCCACCTCAAATAGGCGGATGTCACTCTGAAAAAAAGCTGCACAGGTTGTAGTACGTGGGTGCCTCAGCCAACATTCATCGTCATCATGGTCTTTTCACCCTGGCCACCTACAGCATATGTGCACAACACAGACACACCCATCCACCCACAGCCACTTAGAAGCGCTCATCTCAAAACAAAGCAGCCAAGTAAAATGCAACTTCATCCCCACATGCATTCTCCAGCTACCACTGATTGTGCGTCCTGTATGATTTTTGAGACATGCTGACATTCTGTTCCTGTCTGTTTGAATAGTTACTGTAGTGAACCATACTTTGCCTTTGGAGACAGATGTGCACTCTAACCTGATGATCCATGCCCCGATTCCCAGAGGCTAAGTGTGTGTGTGTGTGTGTGTGTGTGTGTGTGTGTGTGTGTGTGTGTGTGTGTGTGTGTGTGTGTGTGTGTGTGTGTGTGTGTGCGTGTGTGTGCGTGTGTGTGCGTGTGTGCGTGTGTGTGTGCGTGTGTGTAGAGGGTCTGCTGACTTCAACAGCTGGCTTCCTCCAATAGGCAGTC
>VUQK01010811.1:0-15535 GCA_015106715.1 Bujurquina vittata | reverse complement strand
GGAGTTGAGAAATGCGACCTCAAATGTGACATAAGGGAGTATGCGTGTGTGTGTGTGTGTGTGTGTGTGTGTGTGTGTGTGTGTGTGTGTGTGTGTGTGTGTGTGTGTGTGTGCGTGTGTGTAGAGGGTCTGCTGACTTCAACAGCTGGCTTCCTCCAATAGGCAGTCAGCGAGTACATCCGCCTAATGATATCACTACTGCTTGTTGATGTGAAAGGTACAGAGAGAGGGAGACAGGGAGAAACAGGAGGACAGGATGAGGTAAACACACATTTGTGTTAGTTAGCATCCTCTCACAAACCCCTATCATCTGCTGTGCAATCTTTCAAATGTGTCTCAAATGAAAATACTAACACAACAATACGTACATTGAAACCAGCTATATATACTGACATTAATGTATAAAACGGCAAAAGCAGCGCAACCTGCTCAGCACCACAAAGCACACTGATATTGTAACTAGTGGAAATATTTCCCTCGGGACTCGATAGAGATCATATACAGAGCAAAAAAATGACACTTAATATTGGATTGCGTTCAGCCTCAACCCAACTTCAGCTGAATCATAATGTTCCTCTCTCGCCACTGTTTACATAAATAAGCAACTAAAAAGATTGCCATATCAATTTACAGGGTGATATGTTTGTGTTGTTTTGACCTCCCCCCTTATTGGCGTCAGTAATTGCCAGTTTAGAACTTCAATTAATGTTTATGTTAAGCAAAGTGACTCTCCAGTTACACAGTGTTGTTTAGCTATTAACATTAGCTACGTTAGCCAGCATACTGGTCACGTCAGCGTATGCAACAGTATACCCTATGTAAACTCATATAGCCCAGTGAAAGTATGCAGGATTTTTAAGAGCAAAAAGAAAATTTATGATAAAAAAATCTAGAGTAACCTTCTTTCAATGTACTGTGAAAATGTTTATATGAGTATTTTATTATTAAACTGAAGTAGGGATACTTCAATATTCTTGCGATATAAAACATTTAAACTTCTGAAATAAGTTCAATTTACTTTCCAGTTTTTGTTTAATTAATAAGATGGTTACTCTTTCTTGAACATTGATATTTCAGGACAAGCATCAATATGTGTCTTTCTATCATAGGAATTCTCATCAGGGAATGGAAAACCTTTTGAAGAATTTACTTTCTCAACCTGGAACCTCACAGGAGGAAGCGGGATCTAAACGGGGTTCTGGGGACTCAGCGGAAAACTCTGTGCTCTGGGTATTTTAAAAAGCTGCAACAACAAACATGTTGATTGGGTAAGTTTGTGACTGCCATTAATCAGGATACAGCACCCCAGGAGATTTTATGACAAATGGACTGACAGCAAATGCCTGGCTTTCCTGCCCAATTTGAAAGAGGAAACCAGAACTTGAGAAGTCTTGCTTTTGATTTATGAATGAACTAATGTGCTTGATATTCCCCGAGCTTTGAGCATTACGAACTGGGCATTAGTTCCTGTAGTTTTTATTGAAAAATCACCTAATGAGACACCCATCTGTCTGGTAAAGTTTTTTTTCTTTTTTCTTTTCTTTTCTTTTGACAAAAAAAATATCCCACAAAATTTCCCCTCTCATTCAAAATGAACGTGGATTATCAGCACGACTGCAAACTTGTCTGTCCAGTGGGAGCTCACCCTGTGTTTATATGTCCTGCAAATACACTCGCACATTCTCACACACATACGCTGCCTCTTTCTCACAGGCTCACCACACTTATACATGTTGTAAACGTGCAGAGAAACACTCCCCCAGCTAAAAATAAGTGTATGTGCTGGGTGAGGTGGATACACAATCAGAAAAACTCCCAAAAGACCATGTTGCTTTGTGAGGGTCTGTGCTTCTCCGCTGTCTTCCTGGTGGTCAAAAGGAATCCATTTACATACTCCTCCTCTGCGGGGAAAAGCTATGCTCTTTGTATTCAATGCACAGATTATAGTTACTCTTTTGTTCACCCACTCTTCGAAGCCTGATAGAGAAAAGACAGTAAAGAGAGAGAGAGATGAACCAGTCAATCAGGATCTGGTTTGTCAGCCTCTGTGTCTTTATTTAATGATGCATACTGTGGTAGCACAAGACAGCAAATGAACCGTTACTTCTCTGCTCCCCGTGCCTTATCATTCAAAACGGACTCCAGAGTCTAAAGCTCCACTAAACACACTTGGGCGGGAAAAAAAGATTTAAAAATTAATTTAATTTGACATCTTAGAAAAAAAAGAAAAAGTCGGCCATCTTATCAGAATCATTATTAATCCAAAGAGCAAACAAACATTTGCACATGTTCTGTTGAGGCTCATTAAGCGCTAAGCTTCTTGTTAATCTCTTGCAAAGGTCAGATTCAACAGACCTGTGAATTTGCACTTTTCTGTTGAAGTATCCAGTTCGGTGTACAAGGAGGCTTTCACACTCTTACATGGTTGGCACATAAAAAAGCTTTTTCTTTGGGAGCTCTTTGGGACACCCCCCGTGCTGCCTTTATGTCTCTTTGCCACTTTGTTACAAGCGTCTAGTGTGTTTGTGTGAAAAAGTGCATGTCTACAGTATAACATACTGTAAATTATAACATTCGTCACCGGTCTGGAGTTTTATATGGCTCCTTGAGACTGTTTCAGGAAGTGGACTTAATTTATTCTTTTAAAGGGTCTGCATATTTCCCACAAGTTGTCATCACTGCCATCATCATCATCCTAACCACCATCGTCATCAGCGTCATCATATCATTTGTTAAAAAGTTGCACAATACTGTATCTGACAAAAATAGAGACAAATGTTCAGACAGATCATTTTGTACAATATACTGCCATAAAATACAATACACATCATGGACTTCACTGTGTGTTTTTTTTTTTATAAAAATACAAACAGCAGTTACAATCAAACATGTTTTCACTGTGGTGTTCTGTACTTTAAGCCTCTCTTTTTGTGAACTTAGTCAGTGTTCAGGCTGTGAGTGGCAGATGTTTTAAAAAAAAATTTGATAAAATGCCGCAACACATGGGAGAAGTTAGCCTTCAGTTCTTTCTGCTGGTCAGAATCTGTAAGACATAAATGTTTTTGAAAGAATGTTTCTTAACCCAAACCGAAATCTTTCTGAAACCTTACTAAGTACTTTTGTTGCCCAAACCTTGACAAATATTAAAGAAAACAAAGTTGTCTCTCAGAAAGTCCCAAAGGCAAATTTTTCCCACTAGTGCACAGGAAGCTCATCCTGGCAAAGCTTTTCCAAGCAGTTACACCTAGAGTGATCACAAACTGGTGATCCATGCACAAAGATCGCTGTGTTTTACAATTTATGTACAATATGGTAAAAAAAAAAAGAAACAAAAAAAGTATGTACAAGATGGTCCATCATACATATCTTCTTGTGTCCCTCCTGCACAGTATCTTTTTGAATGACCTCCGGAAGTCGTTGTTGAAGATGGTGTAAATAATGGGGTTCAGTGCACTGTTGCAATAGCCGAACCAGAAGAAGAACTTGAACAGGGTGTCAGGGACGTAGCAGGACTGACACAGTGTCTTCAGCATGTACGTAAAGAAAAAGGGAAACCAGCAGATCACAAATGCTCCAATGACCACTGCCAGGACGAAAGTGAAGCGTTTCTCCCGGTTCTGACGGCCTTTCCAGCGGCTGCCCTTGGTGCCCGGCTCGCACTTCTGGATGTCATTGTCCCCTGGTTTGATTTGACTTAGCCTGGGTTTCCCCTTAGTCGGTTTCTTTTTAATTGAGCATGGATTGTTCATATTGTGGTCAGAGGAGGATGAGTCCTCAATGTCCACCCCGTTGACCTCACCTTTCTCATCCTCTCCACCCCCTCCTCGTTTACCTTCCTCCTTCAACTCCATGGCCTGTTCACCATTCAGCTTCTCATGGCAGAGGCGGTCCTCAGCCTCACCCAGGCCGTTCTGCTTCTGGTTGGCAGCAGCAGCGGTGGCAGTCTTTGGCAGGTCCTTTCGCTTTCGGTCTCCGGGTGGTGCTCGCGTCCTCTTTTTGGCAATATGATAGATCCGCACATAGACCAGCACCATGATGACACACGGGAGGAAGAAGGACCCAATGCAGGAGGAGATGACGTACCATTTCTCATCATTGATCCTACACAAAGGTTTAGTGACATTAGTATAATTGTTATTATTGTTATAATTACTTTCAGTATTCTTTTCTTTCTCCATGGTGATTAGAGGGGGGAAGGAAATAACTGCTGCAATAACCCACACAATGAAGATGATGCATTTGATGCGGCGTGGTGTCCTTTTCAGGTTGTACTCGATGGCCTGGGTGATGGACCAGTAGCGGTCTAAGCTGATAGCACAAAGGTGGGCAATGGAGGCAGTGCAGAAGAGAACATCAAGTGCAAGGTATATCTCACACCACACTTCACCAAAGTACCAGTATCCCATGAGCTCATTGGCTAAGGAGAAAGGCATCACAAGGGTAGCCACTAAAATGTCTGCTGATGCCAGAGACACCAAGAATAAGTTCTGGGGAGCCCGCAGGGCCCGGCTTGTAAACACGGCTATGACCACGAGTACATTACCAAACACTATCAACAGGATCATGATCCCCACCAGCACTGTGAGTGGCAGGGCAATCTGGAGGCTGTAACCATCCATGTCTGTCTGGTTGGTCTCCATAGCAGACTCCATTGGAACAGGTTGGCCCACTGCCTATGTGAGTTCACCTGAGGTTAACAAATATCATCCACCAGGAAGGACAGAGCTTGTATCTCACAGCAGAGATGAGAAAGGAAGCAAATGAATCACTCCTCCGGGGCTTTCTTGAGTTTTTTTCTCTTTCATAGTGTACTGCCTCCTTCAAGAATTAGCCCTTATTATTTATAAGGCTGTCAGTTCATCTGAAAATATGAGGCAACATAAGGAAAAAGAGATCAGATCCTTCAGTGCTAATAATGGTCTTCTCAATCAACTATGACATGTCTTATGCTACTAATATAACTGTCTTAGACAACCTGAGTAATATTGAGAAAAGAGCTTTAAAAAAAGAGCGCAACAACCTTACCTGAGATGAGGGGCAGTGGCACAACGTGTCCAGTGGATGAGAGGCACAGGCATTAAAAAAACTGTCAGTGGGTAACTTCTTTAGGCAGATCATTTGGAAGAAAAGAGGATCCATGTGGCAGATGAAGCATTTCCTCTGCGTCTCCCCTCTCTCATCACACAATGATCTCTGTGCTGCATCTAGTTGTGCTCGGTAGCGGA
The DNA here is from genome assembly GCA_015106715.1 of Bujurquina vittata. Taxonomy (NCBI): domain Eukaryota; kingdom Metazoa; phylum Chordata; class Actinopteri; order Cichliformes; family Cichlidae; genus Bujurquina; species Bujurquina vittata. The sequence goes on along the minus strand of VUQK01010811.1, from coordinate 10,310 downwards.
CCTAATAGAGCGATAATCATGTTATCCCTGGCGCTGCCGTGCTTCTTTCTGCGTGTGGAGTTTCTCTCCTCAGTGTTAACCAGTGCGCCACTCCCTCTCTTTATAACCCACACGCTGCAAAAAGTGTCCCCCCACCACCACCGGGCCACCGTGCCTCCACGAAGTGTCAACACTGGCATTTTGCCATGCTATGTTTATCTGGCAACATATCATACCACACAAAAATATGGTCTGGAGGCTTGCTGCATTGAGAAGGTATTAAAGGAGGAGAAGCTCATCAGGGTGAGTTATCACAAGAAAAGAAAAGAAAAGAAAAGAAAAGAAAAGAAAAGAAAAGAAAAGAAAAGAAAAGAAAAGAAAAGAAAAGAAAAGAAACACACATTTGTGCAACTCCTGGACAAAATAACAGATAGAGCACTTTTAGTAGATTTTAGTAGCACATTCCACTTTGTTGTAATTTAAATAATATGCCCTTTAAAAGATTAAATGCCCCAGGTGTTTGACATTATGCTTCATGATCCTCATAATAAAAAAAAGAACAGCATGAGCAAATAAAGAATAAAAGAGAATTAATGCAAGAGCAAGAACTCTTATTTGCAGCAGTTGTACACAGTTTAATTTACTGTTACAGAGGAAGAAAAAGAGACACTATTTAAAGTGTAAACTTCAGACCTTGTTGGGACAGACATTTTTTGCAGTGCAGCTGCTAGATTCTGTTGCTAAGCAGCTGCCATGGCCACACCACGTGGATATGATAGAGGCATTTTATTACCCAGCAAACCTAATTTATTTGTCCACCTTTCACACTCCGTGTAGAGCGCACAAGGGAGTCCCCAGACTTTGTGGGGAGTAGACCTCTGAGTGACTCACGGGCCCGTTTGCCTGAAGGACACATGTGTCAAAGTGTCCGCAAATATGACTTGGAAGCAAAGGCTCAGGTAGCTGTAGAGTATCGGGCTTGTATCCCCCGTGGAATCTAAAAAATGCAACCTCTTGTTTAAGCAGTCTTCCCGCTGTGTCTGTCGCAAATTGAATCTGAAGCAAATTCTGTGATTACCAGAACTTTTTTTTTCTATTGGCACAGAATATCTTATCAGCATCGTGTGACATAAATAGACTGCTGATAAATAACATTTTTCCTAAGCATGCAGGTGATCTATCCCCACTTGTCATAGGTCAAGAGGTGGGGCACACCCTGGAGAGGTCACCAGTCAGTCACAGGGTTATGCTACTAATTACTTTTCATCCTGCATTGGTTAGTTTGACCAATGACTTTGGTTGTTTGTTAGTTTAACTAATGGCTTATTGATATTGGGATCAATTTGAAGCTAAGCGTCTAACAGAGTAATTTTGCTTTTGTTTTGTTTGATTCATTTATTTGTACAGCGCCTTTCAAGATAAATAGCACAAAAAGCTTCACAACAAAAGGCTAAAACATACGGACAAAATGTCATCCAAATAAACCGCCGCAAATATTCCTTTTATGCACTCTGACCTGATGATAAATCTCACCTTTGACCCTCCTAATTAACCTCCTACTGCTCATAAATTTGGCAATGAATAGAAACTCTTTGTCTTCTTATGTGTCATGAACTCTGTTTAGCAGTTGATCTGATGTTTCAATTCAAATATTTAACTTCACCTGATGCTTGCATTAATCTGCCCAGTCCAGTTTAACTAGACCATACTTAGGTGTCATGTGATGCTTACATTGTGTCCATAGAACAAAGATATGGTAGATAAGTATGCAACAGCTGCAGGACTTTAACACTTAGAAACATGAAAAAGGGGGTAATTATCATGCATGCTTATTGAACTATCATTTTGTATTAAAAATGCCTGAAATAAACCAAGAGTGGGCCTAGGCTGTGCAGCCTTTATGCCTCATTATTCCTGTGATATTACATACAAAATCTCACAAAGCTTTGCAAAACCCACAAATGTTAACATCCTTCTTTATATATATACAATTTATAGATGGAGAAGCTGATACACTGATAGTTTGGCTTAGATACTTTTAGCATTTCTTTAGATTTCATCCATTGGGGGATTCATTGAGGTCCGAATTCCCAGAGTCTTACCAGAAAGGCTTTCTTGCCACAAAAGCTCTGCTTAATGCATTGTTTGTGTTCCACTTCTTGGGTAGACTTAAAAATCCCTCCCGCAGGGTGACCTGAAAGAGGGAAATCTTGAAGAACTGCAGGAGGACACAGAGTACCATGCTTATCATCAGAGTGTGCCGAGCGCACTCAGAATGCAAGAGTCAGAAGACACACTGGAAGAAAGCGTCGTGATCATCTTGGCTCTAGTTGTGCTAGTCTCTCACACAAAGCTGCAAAAGTTAATGATGATTTCATTGTGTTTAAAATACGTGTCTATGCTGCAGAGAAGACATATTTTAGTTTGCAGATTTAGACTACTAATAGACTAGATAAATTGGGTTTTACAGTCAAGTGTTTACATTTGGTGTGGCATCTAATTTTCTCTATTTTCTTCCAAAGCTCTTTAAATGGCTGAAGAGGACATATTTATTCTTTGTCACCTGGCCGGAGCATTATTTAAATGTTACTTTTTTTTGGAAAAGTTAAAGTGAATTGCACCTCCAGTTTAGCAGTACATGCAAAATGCTCAAGTGTGCCGTTCGTTACGCATGGTGTGAGTGAAGCTTTACCCTTCTGTGTGTGTGCTGCAAAGTGCCTAACCTGAGTTGACGTCACTCACACCTGTTCCCACGGAAACGGAAGTGTGTCACGGACCATGTTCGCTCTAAAACAGGTCACCAAGATGTGTACCAGACAATTAAAAAAAATAAGATAAAATAACATGCAAGCCAATAGCTTAACGGATTATTAGAAACTCTGTTTGTTCTTTGACGGTCGTCTGTTGAAGCCATAAATCACAAACTATCTGACAAATGTGCGGAAGGCTTTAACTGGAAGTCAGTGAATATTCAAAGCGCCCACCTGTGAGTCGGTGCTCACAGACACGACCCACAACAACCCTGTAGCCCAGCTCTGTCTGTCCCAGTGAAATGACTGGCTGACTGCTCTGGGTCAGCACTGTCGAGGCGCTGGCTGATGCATGAGGGCGCAGACAAAGCGCAAGGATACAGTGACACCTGTCGTCTCCAGCAAGAGCCTCCCAGCTTCGGGAGGACAGCTCCGTGGGAAAAAAGATATTTACGGACAGCATAGAGGAAGTGGAGGAGGTCAGTGAGATGAGTGGGGTTTTTTAATCTTTTTTTTTTCTTGTTGAAAACACACTTGTGGGGGACAGTGCCCTCCCACTGCGCACATTTGAGCGAAACTAGACGAGATGATTTTCAGACGGTAGTGGAAACCCCGCCGGAGCATGATGACATTGTGTGAATGTTATTATTATGCATTTATTTAAAAAACAAAACTAAAATAAATAAATAAAATACAAATAAAAAACTTTCAACCTTCAGATATAATAAGATTTAAATTCTCCAGCAGGGGGCGTTGTGGTACTGGACTGATGGCACCAACACAGCTTTGGGCCATTAGAAAGACCACCGTGAATATAATGTGTGATTACACATTATATAGGATAAATAAAAAAAAAATAAATGACTGCATTAGCCATAAAGGCAAGGTTAAAATAGCCATGGCTAATATGAAAGTGAATTCTAGATAGGTTGTGAAAACGTGTGGTTCTGCTGCATAAGTGCTACAAGTGATAAATGCTGGATGCAAAGATGTAAACTCCAGGCAATACTACGGCACAGGTAAATAATGAATCACATCAGCATTTCCAAGATGAGCTGCGAACAAGAACAGGCACCTCTGGCACATGTAACTAGCAACACAAAACAGGAAATATGTTGTATAGTGAGTACTGAACTTGTCCTTGGGGATGTCTCGTGTATTTTGTGCTTCTATAAATAAAGGTTAGGCTAAATCTCAAGCAATGGAAGCTGAATTTTTTTCTATTACAAGAACATTAGAAGACTATAACAAATCTCAACAAGGGGATATGCAAGAAATTATTAGCTCTTACAAAGTTTCATATCAAGACACGTGATGATGATGATGATGATGATGACGATGGAGCCCCCTTTTGGGGACTTGCACATATTCACTGATGTGTGATCCCATGCATGTCCCACTAACTGGAACAGTTTCTCTGTACGGCTGTTTCCACATTTTAACAGCACAACCACCTCTTAAAATTGCCACCAGGGTTACATAAAAAAGATTATTTATATAAGACTTTGCAATGTATTTTCCAAATGGCAATTATGTCTGCATAGCAAATAAAAAAAGAGTGTGACCAAAAATTGTAACACAAATAAATAAACAGATTGAGCAAAAATATTCTGCCACTGCTTAGGTGAAGTGTCTGGACTTGATAGTTGAAAGGGCGTAAACCTTTTAGTATGAATGTCCTCTCTGACAGTGATTATTTTTTAAGTTGAATATTAATCAGTGGCTGATTTTTTTTTATTTTGTTTTTGCTTTTAGAAATGAATGATGTATGAAAATAGTTTTGTATGTTATACTTTCTTTTTTCTTTTTTTTAAGTGAATTTTTGATCGCTATGGTTGTCTTTCAAATTTTGGTTTTCAAAATCTGGCATTTTGTCTGCTTTTGGCAGTTATTCCTTGCACAATAATTTGGGCTGATGTAAATAGTGGCATTAAATGCACTGTCTTCACACACACACACACACACACACACGCACACACACACACACACACATATAAATTCCTCACTCGTCCTGTGGGCAGTCTTTGTTCTCCAAGCTCGGGTCCTCTACCGGAGCCCTGGGAGCTTGAGAGTCCTGTGCAGTATCTTAGCTGTTCTTAGGAATGTGTTCCACTGGGCAAAGCTCTGCTGCAGCCATTGTCCCAGTTTGGGGTTCAATGCCCCAAGTGTTCCAGTTACCACGGGGCCACTGTTATCGTCACCTTGCACATCCTCTCTATCTCTTCTCTCAGTCCTTAGTATTTATTGAGCTTCTCGTGTTCCTACTTCTTGATGTTGCCAACTCTTCGTATTTCTACATGTATCACTACAGTCTTCTTCCTCTGCTTGTCCACCTCTACTATGTCCAGTTGGTTAGCCATCATATTGATTGCCCAGATCTTGTTTTTCCCATTCAGCTGGCTCTTCAGGACTTGCCTTACTCGCTGCAGGTACTTGGAGGTTGCATGGTTCATGGTTCCCATTTGCCTGTGGGATTCCAGGGTACTTGTACTTGTCCTCAATGTCTACAATGTTGCCTTCTGGTAGTGCAATCCCCTCAGTTCTGACTCTCTCTTTGTTACCATCCAACTACACTTCTCCAGTCCAAATGACATTCTGATGTAGATCTTAGTGGTGTGGATGAATCAATATCTCGTTCATTTCTGGCATACAGCTTGATGTCATCCATGTAGAGGAGGTGGCTGATGTTAGCTCCGTTCTGTAGTTCATCTCTGTAGCCAGTCTTGTTAATGATCTGTCTGAGGGGATTCAGGCCTGTGCAGAACAGCAGTGGGGACAGAGCATCTCCTTGGTAAATCCTGCACTTGACGGTGACTTGTGCACTTGGCTTGAAGTTGGCTTCTAGTGTCGTCCTCCACATCCCCATTGAGTTTCTGATGAAGGCTCTCAGAGTACTGTTGATCATGTATTGTTCTAGGCATTCCAGGAGCCATGTGTGTCAAAGTCATTAGCTTGCTTGTAATCAATCCAGGCGGTGCACAGGTTGCTCAGTCTGGCTTTACATTCTTGAGGGACTGTTCTGTTTACCAGTAGCTGGTGTTTTGCTCCCCTAGTATCTCTGCCAGTTCCTTTATGGGCCCTGCTCATGTATTGTGCTACGTGCCTGTTTATCTTAGATGCTGTGATGGCTAACAAGGGTTTCCATGTTGGGCTGAGGCAGGTTACTGGCTGGTAGTTGGATGAGGCTGGTCCCTTCTGGGGATCCTTGGGGATAGGACTGTCTGGCCTTTGATCAGCCATTCTGGGTGCATCTTAGCCTTTAACAGCTGGTTCATTTGTGCTGCCAGGTGCTCATAGAGTGCAGTTACAGTAGCTTCTAGGTGTGAATCATGTCATGTCACTGAGCCTGGTGCTGTCCAACTCATCATATTTGATACTTTTTCCTGCTTGCCTGCCACTGTGAGGATTAATGGAGCCTGCTGTGGTCTGATCTTAGGTCCTCTTGCCACTGAGCATTGGTGTTGTGTGTTGCATCCTTCTCCCATATGCTCGTCCAGTATTGCTCTAACTCTCGCTTTGGTGGGGTGTGCTGTTTTCATGTTGTTCCCCTGCCACTGACAGTACACCGTGGATGGCTCAGTGGAGAACATCTGGTTTATTCTCCTGGCTTCTCTCTCTTTGGTATACCTCTTCAGGCAGTTAGCCAAGGCTGTGAGTCTTTGCTTCTAAGGCCTCAGGTATAGACTGCTTGCTGTACTTTCTGCAGCTCTGAAAGCTGGCTAACTTACCTCCATGCTGCCTTGATCTTAGCCTCTAGCTGTCTTTTCCAAGGAGGGTACTGCTCCTTGTGGCTGCTCATCTTAAAACCAAGCAAGGATTACTGTTGGCATGGTAAATAGATCAACTGATTGGTTTCAGAGAATGTCAAATTGGCCGTAGTACTGACCAGCCTGTTCACTGAATTGGCCGTACTGCTGCATTTGGATCTTCTAGCAAATTTTCAGAGGGTACCTCATTTAATCTTAGTAATCCAAGGCTGTTAACCAAGATATATACATATTTATTCATTTTAAGTCTCTTAAATTATCAATGTCCTATAAGTCAAAATTCCCATGCTGGAATGTTGTCTGGTATATGATATGGAAACAAAATCCCAACTTCAACAAAATTGTGGAAGTGATATACAAGCACATATAATTTTGTAAATATTTATCAGTTTATTACAGTTAAAAAGATGTATGTACATACAGAACATCACCGAACATGGTCATTTTCACTCATTTGCAACGTAGCACTCTGCAGCTAGTTGGTATCAGGAGAATTTTCTTACAATGGGGCGGCATTGATTAACTCTTGTCATTTACAACCAAGCACACAAGTCAGTGTATTTTTCCTCTTTTCCATTTACCAAATAATGCTTCGTAAAGGCAAATATATCCAAAAATAAAACATCAGGAGGGTGCTTAGTAAAACAAACTGTTGATGAACTACTGGTCCAAATTTTCTGTTTCAAACACACGGCTGTACACAGGTGGAAACACCTCAGACTGGATCTTGGTCACTGTGGTTAGCAATGAAGACTCACATAGAGGTAGTCATGTCTGCATCTGCTCATCCAGTCAAAAGACAACTCACCCAGAATCTTTATCTGTTCAGTCCAAGGACCCGCATCTCTTTACTGACATTAAAAGGAAATAAAAGACTGTCTTTTGTGGATTAAATCAAATGGTCATAAAGGTTTTGCTTGGTGCACATAAGGCAGTCAAGTAAATGTATGGAGATACTATAGAAGGATGTGTGTCTATGGGGGGGGTCGGTCCAATAAGTATGCATTGGGAAAGAGTGGGCAGTCTCACATTAAAGGGCCATTCCACCAAAGCTGACTAGGTTTTAATACAAAAAGGGAAATAGTCATGAATTTATGTGCCCTTCATGTGGGGAAAAGGTGTAAGTCATGTTTGTGTCTTTTCTAAAAATCATTCCTGCATTTTCAAAACTACTTTCAAGTCTGAATATAAATTTAGTTTTTAAAAAAGTTTGCCAAATTAAATTTAATCCGTCAGCAAACTCCGAAAATAAAACCTGTTATGACTACAGAGAAGAACGTAAACAAATAAAATAAAAAAATAAAGTTGTTCCTTTGCAAAATAACAATGCAAGTCAGTTTTGGTGGAATTCCCCTTTAATGCCAAAGACAAGCGAGACGTAAGCTAATGCACATCCACTTGGTAGCATAACGGCATCATCTTCCATTGCACTCTCTGTTTTCTTGTAAAACTCTCATCACATTACAGATTTTTGTAATACTGAGTCTACCATAACGCCAGATTACTGTACAGAGTAAAAGGAAAAATAAGACCGAAGAAACTAGACCCAAATTTACATTGTAACAACCAGTTGCTTGTCATCAAGTACAGTCAGTGGCCATAGACACAAGGAATAGCCAAACAAACACATAAAAAAGACCATTAAGGCTGCTTGTCAATGTAGATTAAGTAGGATAAGCATTGCCACACAATGCTTTGACACCCTTTGCAATATACAAAAAGGGAGCATTTGCAGATACACCAAATAGCCACTAAATCGAAGTCTTCTATGCAAAAACGCCCGATTCTGACCCAGACAAATCATGTCAAATATGTGTTCAACATGCTTGTTTCCTGTACAAAATAACAAGGCAAGAAAAATGACAATTTGTGTGATCAAGAAACAAAAAGCAAAATGACTGATTCTGCGATGCTCTGTGGCCTAAAATCACAGAAAATAGAAAAATAAACAAATACTCCAATTATTTCAGATGCACCAGTATGCAATGCATCATCACCACCTCGATGCAGCAACAGGTCACGCCTTCAACTGAATTGACCAGTCAGTGATCTCCTTCCCCTCCTCAGAACATTAAAACTACATTCCACGATCTGATAAATGCTCTCCAGTTGATTAGCCCCTTTCAATTCGTGCCTCACCTCCCATCATGTTGTCTCTTCATACACTGGCATTCTCAGGCTTGCAAAATGGCACATGAACAAAGTAAAACAGACTGAATGTAAAAAATGGGTCACAGCACTCACGCTGCATACCTAATGCACATCTCACTTTTGAGTACTCGTTGAAGGCATTTTTCACACAATTGTTTACAGCTAAAAGTAAATACACACACAAAAAAAAGAAACTTCCAAAGCTTTTATATAAAACCCAGGAATGCAATGCCTCCGGTGTGTTGTTCAGCATGAACACAGAAAGCCCTTTTTACAATTTTTTTTGTCTTTTTCCGACAGTCTTGTACTGTAACTGCGTTAAGCTCAAATATGCACCTTGTGTTGTCTCATCGTTGTGTCCAAACGATTTGATCTGTGTGAAAACCGCCGGGCCTGACAGTTAATCAAAAAAGTCAGTGGATTTGTCCCTTGTCAGGTTTTTGAGTGAAGTCTATATCAGTCTTGGGAGCAGATCGTTTTCCCTTCTCCTGCCCTACCCGGCTCTCTCTGTCTCGAACAGTATATGTTTAAGTCCATGAAAAGCAGCAACAGGTTCTGCTGGTAAATTAGAAGCAGCGTTTCATTGTTCCCCTGACCCGACCCCAATGTGAGCCGTGGCACGCTCGTCACTCAGGCCTCCCGTGGAGGAGAGTAGCCCACTAAAATACACCAAGCTGCTGCAAAGAATATAGGCCCACCCATGTCAATACAAAACAGATCCATGATTGAATATAGAATCGGGATGCAAAACATTTTCAGAAAGAAAAAAAAAGGTTTGGTGTGATTACCTTTTGTTGGGTTTTTTTTAATGTACAGTCACATGAAATAATACTAACTGAAAGCACATTTCATCATTTAGAAACAAAAAAACAAATTGATTTAAAATAAACAGTGCTCATCTGAACTGCAGTTACCCATTATGCTTGCAATTGAAAAAGCAGGATATGTGAATCTTACAATGTCTCACACCCAGAGACCCTTTTTTACAGTTCTAGAGAGCAAGTTCCTTTGCGATTGAGAGGAAAAACTTCCCCAAAGTTACCATTTAATTTGAGCCAGTGAAACTCAGCATTTATATTTAATTGATACAAATTTACATGATAACCCGTTTAACAAATAAAATACTTCTGAAATAAAATGCCCTCATTCAAAATAATCAATGAGAGACTACTGATTTTTTTTTTCTTAATATAGAGGATGCAAATAAAAAGTGCATACAAGCAGCAGCATTGCTGGGACAGTGTGGGACAACAAAGATATCTTAAAAAGAAAAAATTAAATTACAAATCAATACAAATCAAGGGAATATTTTCCATGATGCTATTTAGATTCTTAAGTCGACCCTGTCAAAACAGACTACAGAAGATTAAAGATATTAACCAAACAAAAAGAAAAAAGAATTGTCAAGGAGTTACCTGTCAATGTTTTATTATGATTTTTTGTTTTGTTTTTTAAATTTTGATACACTTACCACTTGCTCCAGAAGCTAAAACGTCTTTTAAAAACGCTTGATATGTTGGTCAATGATCAACTGGATGACAACTATGGAACCCAACACTGAAGATAATATCAAACGAGTAAACATAACTAAAAATTGCACTCAAGGCAACGACCAGTATTTGTATCCATTAAAAAAAAAAAAAAAAAAAAAAATTTATCCCTC
>VUQK01010810.1:0-17839 GCA_015106715.1 Bujurquina vittata | reverse complement strand
TATTAGTGGAGATTTTGCATTAAAGCGACAGAAAGGAAACAGAAGGGGAAAAAAAAGATATTTGAGGGTCTCGGCTCAACATGTCTGCCGGGATGCACCGTGTATGGCAACATTTCATTCAAATATAGCTCAGAGTGCTTTACGGGCTCATGAAACATTAACACAGAAAAGCTTTCAGCAGCAGGGAAGTTGGGGGGGAAATGACCATTGAAAGAAGCAAAAAAAAAAAAACAAACACAAAAAACTTAAAGAAAACGAGTACAATGTGACGTTGCTCACAACAGCTTTTCTTCTGCACACGTTGAGCGCTGCGATCTTTCTGTGTGAAGTCCCTGAGCTCACCTGATCTAATGCTGCAGCATTTCAAGCATGGGATTCTGTATTAGGAGAGGCCTCGGTGATCTTGTGGAATTTCTCACACTGTGATCACATCGTTATAGATTTTTTTTGCCATTGATTTTGTAAAAGGGCTTTTGGGCAACCCCTGTAAACACACAAACACACCCGCGCGCACAAACAAACATGGACACACTTTTAGTGACATGACAGCCTGCTTCACTGACTGCTCCACTGAGTCATCAGTGACCTTCCATGGGATTGGAGTTGCCAGGCCAATTGACCAAAATCACTGATCTTTAAAAGCAGCTCTGTGGATAGGAGGGAGTGGGGGTGGGGGTGGGTGGGGGTCGAGTAGCACTAAACACACATGAACACACACACACACACACACGCACACACACTAACTCACTCCATCCACCTCACTCTCTAATCAAGGAGCAGGCAGGCAGGACTCTGGGTCGGCCCAGCGACACTAACGAGAGGCGACAGCTCCTCAGCGCTCGGGGCAACGACCAGCTCGGCTGTCGAGACTGCGGAGAGAGTCCGCCAGGCACGCACTGAGGCAAGGTTTGCTGTTTTGGGAGGAGGAGGAGGAGGAAGAAATGGAGGAGGGGAGGAGGAGGGGAGGAGGAGGAAGAGGAGAGAGAATGAGCTGGTGGTGTAGATCTATGGAGAGTTAATGAGGATGCGTGGATCTGAGAAATGATACACACTGACTTTCTATCGATCCACTCACTCACTTGGCTGTCCTTAAGTCCACTTTTATACGTTTAGACACAAATTTTGAGAAGAGAGACGCACAAAGCAGCACCAAACATACAAGCAGCAACACACGCAAGCACGCAATCTGAGCTGACGCGCACCCTCACCAAGCCATCCAGCCCTGGGGCTTCCTTGCAGAGTGCTGTTGCCCCCTCCTTGCTTCCCCAGCTTCAACCCCCCACCCCCCCCCACCACCTCCACCCTCGCCCCCATCTCCTCTGAAACACAGTTTAACTTCTGTCATTTGGATGAAGCAAGTGAGTCAGTCTAGCAGTGGCGAGAGGATGTGACAGGCCGGTAATGGACAGGACAAAGAGGGATTTATGAAGTATTAGTAAACCTTAATAATTCACTAAACGAAAGACCCCGGGAGTCCCCCCGACCGACCCCCTGTCTCTGGCTCTCATCCCAGCCGTGACATCCTCTGGATCTCTCTCTCTCTCTATCACAGCTTGTTATCAGATGAAATCAAAGACAAGGAGAATTCAGAGCCATCTTTAACTCACTGAAGAAATAATTTGGGGTATTTTTTTTTAATTAAAAAAAAACTCTTGCATTCTAAGATATTAAACACTATAAAAGTGATACTGAAAATATAATTAATTATTTTTTTAGTATGTATGTAAATGTACTGTCAAGAATGATTCAAGCTCTGTAGATTAATCAATACCCAGGACATAATAGAAATCATTTGGTTATTACCAGGTTATAAATTAATTATAATACAATTACTAATAAACAACAACACGTGACAGATTACACTTCATCAGTATTGATTTAACAAAAACTAAACCAAATGGCAAAAGCAGTATAAAAACACTCCACGATTCAATAGCAGCTGTACGACTTTCTCAGTCTCTCACGTCACTGTGGAGGAATTTTGGCCCACTCTTCTTCACAGCGTTGCTTCAGCTCGTTGAGATTTGCAGGCATTCGTTTCTGCACAGCTCTCTTAAGGTGATGTCCCAGTTTTGGCCACGCTTTAACTATCAGACAGATGGCCTCACATGTGACTCTTGAAAACTTTGGAATTCAGAGGAGTTCATGGGCGACTCAGTGACTCAAGATGCACAGGTCCTGTCCTGTCCCCCTTCCAAACATATCATACCTGTTCAGTTTTTTCTAATTGAACTTTAACATTTAACATGCTAACTGAGGCCTCTAGAGTCTGAGCTGTAGCGCTTGGGTTTTTTTTTTCCAGTTTCTCTGAGCATTGCACGGTCTGAAAGGTTGGCAGCTGTCTTGAATGTTTTCCACTTGTGAATAATCTTTCTCCGTGTAGAATAATGAACTTCAAATTGCTTGGAAACAGACTTTTATAACCTTGTTGTGGAAGTTGTGTCTGTCTTTTATATACAGTCTCTGGACTAAACACAAAGTAGAGAGATTGCTGAATGTAATGTGATTTTTATTGTAAATGTACTGAACCGTAAAAGCAAAGTGTGACCATGTGAAGCTATTACTAACGTATAAAAAAAGGAATCTAAAGCAAGATTAAATCTAAAATTTAATCCCTTATTGAGAAGTCAGGGGGCCCCCAAGTGAATCAAAATTAGGCTTCATCCATAAGGAAACATGAATGTCTGTACAAAAATTAATGGTTGTATGTCCAGTAGTTCCATAGAACAGAACAGAATGATAGAAAAACAGACCAAAAAACTGTGGTGAAATTCTCTAAATCCACCTCCTGATGTGGCTAAAAAAAACCTGCACAGCCTGTTATGAGCCTGATGGGAGCCGAAAGCTTCATGCATATCTGTAGACTAACAAAATTAGGTCAATTTCAAGTCATAACTTCAGTGACATGCTTTGGACTCCCCCCCACCCCACCCACCCCCCACCTGTATGGGAAGAGAACAAAAGGCAAACAATAGCCACAGTCTCAAATTTAGGGTACCACCTCTCACCACCACTGGCCACCAATTAAGTGTGATCAGAGTTTAGCAGGTCACAATCAGTCAGACAGGTGGCCTAAAGGGAAACAGACACACAGACACAGTCCTACACAAACATCTCTGTCCCAGCTGCTCCATAGTGGGTCCATCACCAAACAAGCAGAGCAACCATCTCTGTGATGACTGCAGCCATGGCTGTGAGTGGCAGGTGCAATCATTAGATCCCTCAATACCCCCAGTGGCTGCTCTTTTTTTTACCCTCTTATGTGTGCGGGCGTGTGTGCTCAGTGATAGTGGTCGCAGCGGTGGAGGCTACAGAGGAGCAGTGATGGGTGTCAGTACTCATGCCTACACCAGTCTGCTGTGGACTTGTGTGACAGCACCGCTGCTTGACCACCCAAACCATGACCCCCTCATCTCCCTCTCTCCCTCCCTCCTGCCTGGATCGCCCCGAGAGACATAGAGGGTGATGGGGACTGGCACCGCAGGGGCCGCCCTGGCTGGTGCCTTTGCTGGTGGTCTCTGTGGCCTATTAGTGTCTTGCTATGGGCCTGTCAGACTGACAAAACAGGGGCCTGTCAAATTAAGTAGGGGCTGAATATTGGAGATATGTATTCAAACGCACCAAGGGGACATGGTGGCGGGGAGGGGTGAAGAGAACCAGGATGAGGAAAGCACCGGTGCTAATGTCGACGCTAAGTGAGAGTGACAGGTTGCGAGCTGATCGGAGGGAAAGGATGGAGAGAGAGAGAGATGCAGTAGCAGTAGTTGATAATGGAGGTTTGGTTGTCCTGAGGAGACTTGTTAAGGGCCAGTCCAGACTGAACCAGACAGCCACCATTCCTGCGTGAATGCAGGTAAACTGCTCCAAGTTTGACCTAAACAGCTGGGAGTTACAGCACTCCCACTTAATGAGATCAGACTGATGAGCCTTGTGTGCAGGTACGTGTGTGTGTGTGTGTGTGAGTGTGTGTGTGTGTGTGTGCGCCCATATGCAACAATCCCAAAGCACAAGAGTACTTACTGGAACAATAGATATTTCCTCTTATTTGCTAACTCGTGTACCCAAGGCCCTGCTGACATTTCGTCCAAGTATGCACATGAAAAAAACAAAACAAGCATTTATCTGGGTACCAAAGGCATCTTGCGCAATTGTTTTATATCACTTAAACTTTTTTTGTCTCTTCACTGTGTGTTACTTCACCTCTAGAGACACGCCGGTTCTTCCTGCTTCGGGCCAGGCCATTACGAAGCCGTGCACAGTGTACCTGCACTAAATCCTCAAAATGTCAGAGTGTTACAAAACAACTCAGCTCAGCCACTAAACGTGGAGGTATCCGACCTCGCTGAAAACCGCTGTGTTAGGATGCGCTCAGAAGAGGACAGCCAGACACAGGAGCAGGTGAGAGATCAGCAGCTGGATCAGGTGGTGTTGGGGCACTTTGACAAAGCCCTGTGTGAGAGCATGCATGCACGTATGTTACCAGAGGAGCTGTGGCTGTGTGTTTGGAAGAGGGCTGCGACTCTTCCTCTCATGTCGCTGTGCGTTGCTGAGACTGAGAGGCTGATGCACAGTGGCAGCTCCCCCCTCGCAGCCACAGGCCTGCCCAGAGCCACTGCAGATGATAGTTTTAATTGCTTTCAATCTTTCAGGCTAGTCCCTGCCCAGTGGCGCAGGGTGCTTGTGCATGTGTGTGTGTGTGTGGGGTTGTGCATGTGTGGCATGGTGTTTCTGTGTGCGTGTGCACATGTGGCGTGTTTATGTGGAATAGTTATTGTCTGTGGATGCTGTACACATATGTGGAGTTTGATGAATGTGTTTGTCCAATATGAGAGGAAAATTAACAGAGAATTAAGGCCTCGCAGTGATACATCTGATGCACACTTCTGCAGAAGAAGACGGGGAAAAACAGATGCTTGTCAGACAATTCATGTGTGAGCATGCTCAATAAAGGTGATGGTTAAATAGATCCACATTTCCATGAAGCATGCGTGTGTTTATAAATAATACAATTCTGGGTTTACATGCAAAGACCTCAAAACATGCACTTACATCCTTAAAAGCACTTTGAACACGGTGAACTACAAAACCAAGTGATTAATAATTCAAAGCGAATGTTGAGATGGCATAACAGATCACAGAAAACAGCCGGCAATTAAGATGACAGTAATTTATTCCATACGTGTGGATGTATTATGCTGACTTATACCTGCACTCAAACAGAATAGATGTGGAGCAAGAATATATGGATGCTGGGGCGTGAACTCGTCTGTGGAGGAGAACAGCTTGCAAAGCCCCTGAGCCGATGGCACCTATCCTGTGATGAAACAGTGCTTTTTATAGTACATATGAATGTAAAGTCATGCAGTAAAATGCATCAGTACACCTAGTAAAGAAGCAAAAAATCCAAAAAAACATGCAAGTTAACTGACCTGAAAAGTGAACCCAGATTTTCATACCATTCATTCTTCTCATCCTTCTGGGAATGTGTCGATCATATCTTTAGGAACACTTGTATTTATTGTGAAAAACCCTAAAATCCGATGCTGATTTTCATCCTGTTCATTTCTCTCATCTATCAATCTATTTCTCATCCAATTTTCCACATTATTATAAAGCCATCAGCAGCAACAGACGAAACTTATTCAAAATTATGTCAGAAAAAAAAACACCCACACATGGCATTTTTTTATTTTTGGCCATTTCAGCCACAAACAGACAAAAATCATTAAATTCTTTGGACCAAAGAATTCAATAATTTCTGCCTGCTCATATTTATAAAGGGGGGGGGGTCTGTGCTGCTGTGTGGGTTTGATGCTGAGAACTGAGCAAACATGTGGGTAAAGGACTTGGAAAAGGCTGAGTAAAAGTGAGGCCTCGGTTATGAGTTAGATTGATGATATCCAGAGATGAGATGAGATGAGATGAGATGAGCTGTTTGATGCCTTTAATGTTAAAAGAAACTCATCAGATCCTGTGTGATGTTGCACTTGTGACTGAAAGAGAGCAACAAAGGAGGCAAAAAAAAAATCATTGATTGCTTTAACTTGAAAAGGCCAAAACTAAAAATGAAATAAAATCTTAAAATTTGTGATTAATTAAACTTATTTATCCAGTTTAGCTGCTCACACCACCTACCTGCACACTGTGAAACCACAGAGCATCCTCCAGTGACCGACCAACTCGTTACACCAGGGCACATGCACAACAGCCCCTACCCTCTCTGCCTTTCACATCTCATCTACAGAGACACACACACACACACACACACACACACACACACACACACACATCTGGCCGGGGGGGTAAATTAAGCCCTAACATTCCCACAGAGGCTAATCTCCATCCATTTAGAGGGCTGTAATATTTAATCAGGAGGCCCTGGACCATCTCCCAGCACCACACGCTGTGGCATGGCTCATATGTTCACAGCAGAGGCCAGCCCAGAGGCGATGGAGGGGAATTCACAGCTAAAAGCCGCAACGCATTCAACCGCGGAGCCTCTCGAGCTCCTCTGCTCTCTGATGCTGCTTCCCTTTGGAGTGGTGTAGACATGAACAGTTAAATGTGTTGCGGACGGATGCAGAGGAATGCTTTAAATGTTGGCTGAATATTGCTGTTTTTTTTAAATATACTGATACAGTCGGCTCTTTGGTGCTTGGAAAAATGTGGTATTTTGCTTTGCAATAATAACCACTGTCACATCACTAATAACTGTGCTATGAATTTAATATGGGCAGCACTATGTTTAATGGATGGGGATGGACCAAAAAAATCAGTGCAATCCTATTAAGGATCATACTTAATTAGTTAATATGGTGCATTTTTTTTTCATTATTTTAACATGTATAATAATGCATTTAAATAATCAAAGTTATCCAAAATAAGTGACAAAATTTAAGGGGAACTTCAGTGAATTGTGAAAGGTGCACAAGTCAGATTTCACCACCAGCAGATGTTCAAATATGCCATAAGCTGTGGTAATGGTGGACCCTCCAAAGCTTCTCAAATGTGTCAGAGACAATAGTAACACAATGGAAACCTGAACCCAGCCCAGCCCAGAGAAGCCACAGATCTGAGCTTATTTTTGGATCAAAACTGTGCATTTATGCAAATAATAATCAGCATGAATGTTCTCATTTTTCTGCATTTGACAACTTCCCTTTCTTTTGAAGTTGCCAGACTTGACAGAGCTCTTTTTGCGTACTCTATAGTAGTCTCCATTAGTTATAAGAGGACTTTACATGTACATTTAGTGTAATTTCCCTTTAATTTTTACCCCTATATGCAATGCAGTGAAACAAATACTCATGGCCTTTACAGGGACCAACCCCTCTGACACCATGCCTGAACATATTATTTATTATAGGGCTATTCTCGTGTGTGTGTGTGTGTGTGTGTGTGTGTGTCCCCTCAAACACAGTGACAGAGGACACGTTCAGAGGTAGACAGTTACGGTGCTAGGCGTCCCGCCTGGAGGTATCACACCGGACACAGCCAACTGCTCTCACACTCACTCCTGGAAAAGGTCAGGTCTCGCACCATCAGTGTGAAAATCGTGCACTGGGAAGCGTAGAGCAGTGCATCTGCTTTTCACAATTCACCGGTGACCGCTGATCACATAGAACGTGCTTGGCTCAACTGGAGGAAAAGAAAAAAAAAAAAGGGCCTCTGCTGTGGTTTTGTGTTTTCATAAACATAACATCTGCGTTGCTAAATGCCGAGTGATAAAAGTGTCAAGCGAGCGGCCACTGTAACGCCTGCTCCCTGATTCAGACTGACTCTAATGGGAAGGCCTGGTGAATTTTTCATACAGCCCAGAGGGGGAGGACTTAGTGCCCGCACTGGCACATTACAACCTCTGAGAGAGCGGGAAAGAAAGAACACAGCAGAGTGAAAGAGTAGCCTGACAATCAGGTCACATCTTCAGCCCCCACATCGGGCTTTTTTGGAAGTCACAAGATTTTATAAAAATCAAGACGGTTAAAACACAGTAAGTCAAATACCTTTTAACTTTATTGTGGCACAGCAATCAGCAAAGTGACTCATTTTAAAAGACTTGCTTTTGCAGCTCAGTAAAGTTTGCAGCCACAGACCTCTCTGGAGGAGTGACACAGACGTGGACACAGTCTTCACCGCCCTCTGCTAGGCCTTCAGATATGTCACACGCCTTTGTCAGTGAATGCATTCCTAAGCTGATTTTTAAAATAGGAATATTTCATCTCATGTTTTGGATTCATATGTCATGTACTAAATCTGTGAAACAAAACAAGATCATTCTTTCTGTGCCTTATGAAAAAAGAAAAGAAAAAAAAGGCAGACTGAATAATGCCCAAGATCCTCAATTTAATGGGCTGAAATTTCTGCAAGAAAGCTCTAAAAAAATTATCCATCTGTTCAATGCACACATGCCACAGCTCACTCGGATAGCTCGTAGCACTGTCTTGCGTATGCAAATATGTTTTGCCTGGAAATCTATTTGGAGTTGCTTGAAGGAAGCCAGAACGGCCCTCCTTCTGTCTCCCCTCGCCGCCTCACACGGGGCTCCCTCTTGCCGTCTATCTCCTCTCGCGTGGAAAACATTTTCACCAGCTCCACGCGCATGAACATACACTCAGTGGCACCGCCCCGCCCCCGACAGCTTCCACCACCATGGGCCAATATGCAGATCTCACGGGCCCGTGCTGGCAGCCCTGTCTGCAAGCAGGACGTGGAGCCTCGCGACTGCTTGTTCGGTTGGATTATACATGCAACGCAGGGACACAGGGAATAATTATACTCTCTGTAGGGAGGCCACTGATTTTGTCCTCATGTCAAGTGCTTAAAAGTCCTCTTTCGTTGCAGAAATGGGAGTGCATGGTCCCTACATCTACATCTACATGCTGTCTAATGAATTTAGAGATGCATTAAGAGAGAGAGACATTTGCAGGCTGCAGAGCTGTTTTTCTGTCTTTGTTAGGTGCCATTTCACTTCAATAACGTAACCACTCATATATTTTTAAACTGAAATTACAGAGACAAAGTATTGTTAAAATATTATTAATACAATTCCATAAGTATGTATAAAGAATTAGTATTCCTCTTGGGTAGCGATGCAAAAAGCATTTTTTCGTGTGTGTGCGTGTGTGTGTGTGTGTGTGTGTGCGCACATACCAGAGGGCTGAGAAGCCAGGCATGGGCAGATGGTCCACAAAGGTGTTACCACACAGTGAGTGGGCACTGCGATTGATGCATTGCAACATCCAAGAAGGTGGAACATTTGGCTGCTGACCCGCAGTCAGAACTCATTGGCCCTGCCTTCTCCTTATTTAGCTGCTGCGAGAGAGCCGACGGCTGATTTGGTCAGAATAAACACACGCACACATATACACACACTCGGAACGCAGCACTTTCCCACCCTCAAGGAAGCCTGCATGGGGCCGAGTGCTGGAAACTTCTCCGCCGTCTCTGCGAAGAGGTCACGATTGGTGGTGCAGGCAGGCAGGGTGAGCGCACAGAGCCGAACGGAGACGGCACGCTGGAACTCGGGGTTACTGTGTTACACTTGGATGGAGAAGATCTGACCTTGAGCTTATTCTGAGGGGCCTTTGTTAGTGAAGCAACTCCATATGACTTGGTTTCTTCAAGTACCACATGTCTTAGGTTTGTTTGCCATGCTCTGGTAGGAAACAGCACACTCATTTTCATTTAGCTGTGCTTCAGTGGTAAAAATGTCAGCTTTAAACTTTACATCAGAAGCTATCAGTAAAGCTTATTTTTCAAATTGATTAGAGTTTTAAAAACTTACATTTTACTGCTGGGGCAAAGGTAAATATGCTTCCTTGGTAACACATTGATTATGAAGGAAATTTGAGATGAGTTCCATAAAAATTGGAAGCATTCTTTAACGTGTAATTTCTAGAGAAATGGGATTTTTCCCTTCCTCCACCAGCTAAACAGAAAAATTCAGGGGTAAAAGTAGCTTTTAAATCGTATATACAACTTTAAAACTCTTTAATATCTGTGAGGAAAAAAGAAGACATTTATAAAAAGGAAGCTGTGAGAGTTCAAAGATGGAGCTCTTTAATAGCAAACATTATTAGTTATGCACATGGCACGGTTTTATTTCAGACCCAAAAGCGCTCTTACATCAGTTGAAACATGGAAAATTCATGAGTGAGTGCACTAACCAAAGGCAACGTAACGGCAATGGAGTTCAAACACAATGATTGCTATTTGTCTCTCGGTGCAGTTTAAATCATTTAGTCTCCTGCAGAAATAATACCTGCCTCTGCTTGCTGTTCAGATGTCTCCTTCACAGTTTCATCCTCAGTGTTACTGCCTGACAAATGTGTTTTTTGTTACAGTATGTTTAATTCTGCAAATATATTTGAACGTATATATTATTTACTTGTAAATAATTGTCTTAATTTGAAGTTGCATTGCAGTTTTCTGTTTAAATTCCACATTATTAATGACTGCTGAGAGCATTATGGTGTAAGGTGGTGTGTTAGTTTTGTTCACACTCATCTTTTAAATATGCAAACAAATCTAAGATTTAAATTAGTCTGAATTTTGATCATTTAAAAATAGTAATTATATATTGCTGGCGCCAGATATCTAATGCCTAATTTTAGACAGGTTTGCTGGATGGTGTGAACTGGCATAGAGTGCCCCCCTATGGACATATCTGGCAGCATCGACTCTTGAGTTTGAAATTTATCTGCACGTTCTCGTAAAAATCGAGACAGGAGCTTTGAGACACAAAGAGGAGTCTAGTGGGCAACATTAAAGTGGTGGACTTCATGTAACAGTTAAAGGGTCATAAAACAAAACACCAAATCTAAGAAGGAAAAGAACACATACAAGTCCCACACCGACCTCCAAAGCCCGATCCATCCCTGCTCTGGACTTCACAGGGAGTCAGTCATCATCCACCACCATCACATTCCCAGTCAGCTCATAGTCCATGGCGGCCCAGTCGAAGATATTCCCCTTTGGGACTTTGTGTCCATAGTGCCAGCCCTGGATCATGCTCCTGGAGAGCACGAAGTCCCACATATTCAGATCTGTCACTTCCCCCACAAAGCTCTGCGTGGCCTCCAAGGCCCCCAGGTGTTTGTCTGGGTCTTGCCCCAGGAGGACAGTGCCCTTTGGACGGATGGTGTGGCCGGCTTTGTAGACCTGGTAGGTGCTACGCTTCCCGTCCACCCAAAAGGCTGAGAGGCCAGTGCGAGACTCCCAGGTGAGGCAGAGGCTGGTGCGGAAGGTGGTGAGCGGAGGCAGGTGGAAGAAGGCACCATCGCCACTCAGGTAAAAGGAGATGCGCCCGTCCTTCTCACGCCACACGTTGAGTTCATCGTAGTCAGCTGTGCGGTAGGCGAACAGGATGATCTGTCGGTCCTCCGGTAGCTCGGTGGCCACACGCATGCAGAGGGTGAAGGCCCTCAGCCCCATCTCCTTCTGCGGAATCAATGCCACGTAGCTGAAGTCCGTCTCATATGGGAAGACCAGAACTTTGTCACTCAGACCAACTACAGTTAATGAGACAACAAAGCTGTGAGTTTGTGATATACAGGTGCAATCAAGCATAGGTTTTCTAATCATTCAATTCTTCAAAAATCTGTCAAATTTCTGAGTTGGGTGCATCATGAAGGTAATTCTTTTTAGATGTTTTGTCTAAATTACCTGTCTGTACACAAGGCTTCCACATTTCTAACACCATTAAGCTTCACAACATGCTGAATGAGTTCAAATAAATAGCATATACACTCACAGGCCATTTCATTAGGTTCGCCTGCTCCTTAATGTAAATAATCAGCCAATTACATGGCAGCAACTCAATCTACTGCTGATCTACTGGGATTTTCCCACACAACCATCCCTAGCTTTTACAGAGAATGGCCTGAATATCCAGTGAGCAGCAGGTCTCTCGTTGATGCTAGAGGCCAGAGGAGAATGGCCAGAGTGCTTTGAGCTGATGGCAGGGCAGCAATAACTGAAACAACCACTGGCTACAACCAAGGTATGCAAAAGAGCATCTCTGCACATACAACACACTGACCCTTGAAGAAGATGGTCTACAGCAGCAGAAGACCACACTGGCTGCCACTCCTGTCAGCTAAGAACAGGAAACTGAAGCTACAGTTCACACAGGCTGAACAAAATTAGACCTCAGAAGATATAAGAGAAATTTGGATGGTAGAGTCATAATTTGTCAACAACAATAAAGCACGGATCCATTCAGTAATAATAATAATACATTTTATCTTAAGTACCTTTCAGAACACTCAAGGTCACCTTACACAGAAGAGTTAAAGTTAAGAATAACCATAAATACCTATCAAGTCAAAACAAGTTTACAATATGCAAACTCATTAAGAACAGAGGATTCTTGTGACAGGTGGAAGACAGAGTTTAAAGAGGTGCATCAGTTTAAAGAGGTGCGTTTGGATTTGAAAGTGGAGAGAGTAATAATGTTACGGATGCCTAATGGGAGGGAATTCCAGGGGTGAGGATCTGAGCAACTGAAGGCTCTAGACACCATGGTAGTCAAATAGGTGGTGAGATGGACAGAAGATGACCTGAGAGGGTTTGCTGACGTGCAGAAGTCCAGAGAGGTACTGTAGACACTTAGGAGGTTCAATTAGGTACTAGCAAGGTGTACCCAATAAAGTGTCCAGTGAATGTATAAATCTAAAATACCTTAAAATAAAACAATTTCATTAGCCTAGACCAAATGGGTAATGGTTTAAAAAAAAAACAGATACTCAAGATTTTAGCAAATTTGATCATAAAAGGCTGAAAACTACTAAAGTAAAATGGTCTGTTGCCAGACCATAGGTCAAAAGAACACTGAACATGTAACGACTTTATGCCCAGGAAAACTACCTCACTTAATTTGACACCCAAAAGTATCAATGTAAACTTATGCAAGGTGAAATAGGATGGCCCTGTGGACATCTGGGACTGATTTGTGTGGCGAGACGAGACTAAGCTGTAACTGTTTGGACTCAATGATCCACAGTGGGACAAGGCCTGTGCATCAAAGCTTATCATTTATACTTTCCAGCAAAACAGTAATCCTAACTTGTGTTAGGAATGCTCAGTGGTGTTTTTAATCCTTGGGTTTGAACCATAAAAAAAACTTTAAAGAAAAATATTGAAGCACAGAAATCAAAGAACATTAGTGAGCTGGGAGTACTGGAAGCTTTTGAGAAACTACCAGAATCATTTATTTATTATTTTATTAAAAACTGACTGAGCCTTTGTATGTGGAAATTTTGGATATGATAAAAATGAATAAATAATTTGATCTCTCTCCAACAATGGGTTTTGTGCACAAACTCTGGTGAAATGACCATTTTTGTCCACAGAACATAGTCCTTAAAGCCATACCTTGTGCAGATGAGGAGAAAGTCAAAAGCAATAAAACACCCAGCAGAGCCACAGCAAACTTCACAGCGTTGACACTCTGCAACACACGATCAGACGTCTGACAAACAGTCCCAGAGTGATATCACTTAATAAACTATCAAATCACAAATAAAGTGTGTGCAAAATTACAAAAGACCAGCTTTTCTTACCATTTTGCTATTGTGTTGTTGTGTTCTCTCCTGCTAACTCCCACTCACCAGTGACTCGTGCCCAGTCCTCTTCCCTCCTTGCACAGGCCCTGACATCAGCTCTTTCAAGGATGCTCTGACAATAAACCTGCTGTGTGAGGGCTGAGTGACACCCTCAGTCCATGTGACTGAGGCGCGCTTGCATCATTTCATCTATTTCTGTCTACATCACAATCAACCAGCCTACAGTGTTTTTAATCGGGGCTTCTCGCATAAAGTTTATAGGTTAGGTCATTTTGCTTTTGCTTGCAGTCGCTACAGGATTCTTTTGTTCAGGTCATTTACACTAAAAAAAGAAAGATTCCTTCATTATGAAACCTCATGTTTGTCACCGACATCATTAATGAAACACAAAAACTCAGCAGCTTCATGTCTCACCACAATGATTAAATTCCGCAAACAGCACTGGGAACAGTTTTCACTGGAGTACTGATCCCAGAACACAGACTGACCCTTTAAATGGGTAAGATTGCATCAGGGCAACATGTTTCGAACAGTGGGTACACAGTAGATAAAATTAACTGCGTCCCCAAACCTTAAAGGTTTTTAGCTGGTGGTCCATTTGTAGTAGCACTGGCCTTAGACTGCACAGTTTGCATTTGTGTTGAACTGTCGTAATGGTACATCCGCTATTTGAAATTCATTCCTTAATTCTCATCTCACCCTATGACCACAGCAGACTTTTTTCTCTACAGGTTATCTGTAGAGAAAACCTGCTGAGATGTGTAATCAGACATTATAGAAGAGAGACCATACTGGAAGAAACCTGAATTGAAATCTACAAGATTAAAACTTATTTTGTGGGTAAAAATCAGCCTTTTTAGCATTTTTCATCAATCCTGACAAGTGCTCCTGTACATGCATTTTGATGTACCTGTGACCAAATAACTAAAGGTAATTTAGAAAATGCAATTATCTAATTAACAACTAAAACAGTGGGTGCCAAGACGGTTGCTGATCAGTAAGACTTGCTCTTAGGACTTTGGTTAACGCAACAGTTAACTATGGAAGCTCGTTCCTGCCACTCAAAAATAATTTTTATTTATTTTATTTATTTATTTATTTTTGTCAGGCAGAGCCAAGTGAAAATTTCAGGTTATCTAAAACTTTTGACTTATGGATGTCAAAAAAAATAAAATAAAATAATTAATGACAGAAACAAGCTTCCACAGAAAATTAAATAAATATTTAACCAGCTAAGAAGATGTGGGCACATCTGTTGCCCGTGTGACCTGAACCTGAGTAAGCAGCAGAAAAATGGATGAACGGATGAATTATCTATCAGGCTGAGCTTTACAAATTATGCAGGTTTTAATGCAGATTTCACAATTTCAAGAGGTAGGGACAGTTGCTATCTAACATTTGAAAATGGGGAAATTGCACAATGTGTCAGGAAGAAAATGTAAACGTCTTTCATTAGAATTTTAAAAAAACTACAGCCAACAAACACAGTAATGCCTTAAAGAATAAAAACCCAATATAAGATTCACCAAATCAGCATTTATTGCAGGATTATCATGGGTTTTAAAGATGTAATTTTATGCTATGGTTTTGAATTCATTTTTGTATTTCTTTTGTTTTTTTTTAATAAACAGAATTGATCTGTAATGACTATCTAGTGTCAGAAACGCCACAAACAGTCTCAAAGTTCACGATTTAATGGGGACAAATGAAAACTGAATCAGGTATTTATGTTATCAACATATCTACATTTAATACAGTTTCTCAACCTCTAGGAGTTCAAGAAAAAAAAACTATTCTGTCAAGAAATAAAACCTGAAATACAACAGCAAATTATGTACACCGCCTCCAGCCCAATACAATCCACCGACAGGCCTAATTCAATATGAACACATTCAGCTGAAAAGCCTGTAAACTAACAGCACTCAACTAAAAACGTGGCTTACAGAGAAAGCAAACGTTCAGACTGAGGTACAGACGAGATACGATTTTGTAACTCTTCCAGCATTTCTATGAAATGGGTTGGGGCCATGTTGCAAGTGAACTTTAAATTCATTAAACTTAAAAGGTAGTTTCACACAGGTGATTGGTTTCCACAAGCTTCTGCAGCCTTTTTCTTCATAATGCTGTGACGAGAAGGTGCATATCAACAGCAGGAAGGTGGAAAAACAATAATAAAACAGCTTATCTTTGTTGTTTGTTGCAAAGGAGAAGATGTTTCACTTCATGCTTGATGCGAGAATCCACTGTCATACCAGGTAAACAGCACAAGACACAGACAGCACGGACCAGTCTTCAATGCAGTTGATGTAGTCGGTCCAATTCAAACATTTAAACGTTTTGAACTGTTATCCAGCAAAGAGAAAACTCTTTTTTTTAATGCAGCCATTCATTTTTTTTGTTTCCAGTTAAAGGCCTTTCAGTTCAAGGTTTTTCATGAAAACCTTAACATTGTCCTGATTTTTTTTACAAAAGCATCTTGAATTACTGAAAGTCAACTCCAAACCTAAGGAATATATTTATTAATACATTCAATTCATCTCAATTGTCTGTAATGGGGTATGATTGATATGTGAAGAAAAAAAACTACTCAAAATCTTACACTGTGATGAGGTGGGTGTATGAAACTCCACCAGGGGATGGGAAAGGGACTAGTTTCCCTTTTCGATAACCATTTAAAACTTGCATACAAACAACCCTTGTTCACAACAGGTTTTTGGCATTTTAGTTACCACTTCAGTAAATGTACATTAAGAAGTGGCGTAATGCTATATTATTTAATGAAAAATGACTACAAAATACAAGAGTAAACACCAAATAAAAAGCCAAGTTTTAATCAACTGCCACCAAAATGTGGATTTTTTTTTTTTTTTAAATAATCAGTGGTTTGTGTGAAACACTAGAGTGCAATGGTGATGCTTTCTGACAACTGTGGCACTCAGAGAAAGTGGGAGAGAGAGAGAGAGGGAGGAGGGCGCAACAGAGACCTGAGAAAGTGGCCCCTATTTGATTAGAGAAAGGAATTGGGCTTGAAAAGACTAGAAACATCATGACAGAGAGGAAGTCAGACAGAAAGACTAGAAAGAGCAGAACGAAAGGGGTTTTAAAGGGAGCAGCAGGCCATGAATGTGAGCCTCAAACAGCGAAGATAAGGGAGGAGATTTGGGGGGGGGCGCAGACCAATATACGTGGCTCCCATTTGGTAGTCCATAGTGTGGCTTTTCCTGCTTGTGTAAAGCACATATCCAGGCAAGGGGTGATCTGTTCTCTATAGCCTTGTGTTATCCAGGCTTTGTGTTGGGTATTGGGGCATGAAGGAGAAGTGGGAGGTGTCTCCTCAGTAGTCCTCCACCCAGCCATTCTCCTGGATAAAGGCATCTATCACTTCCTTCATAGCCAGGTTGGGGATCAGCTGATCCTGGGTCAGAGGACTCCTGGTGACTGGGTCAAAATGACCAACTCGCTGCACGGAGAACATTATAAATACTAGTATTAGCGTCAGTGTTTTATATATGCAAATAAGAAAAAATGAGCTGTTGATGTATTCGGACACAACGAAACCGATATTAATGCTAATATCCCATCCAAAGCTAATCCAGCAGAACAAAAACATGACATTAGGACATTATAAATCCCCTTTACCCATATCAACTAATTACAAAATAGAACAGTCATAAGGAAAGAACATTTAAAATCTCACATTAATAGTACCGTGCAAAAGTCTTGAGCCACCATGTTTTGAAAAGAAAATGGGAAATAAGTGCAGTGATTTATTAAAACACGTGCAAACACACTATATTGCCTTCACACACATATTAACTTTAATGATATCCTATTAATCACTAGGGTTGGCCCATCCTGACTGGCCAGTCAGGTTCTCCCACACCAAACTCTCTCATCCATGTCTTGCTTTGTGCACTGGTGCGCAGTCATGATGGAACCAGGGTTATTATAGTTAACGAAAACGAACGAAATAACGAAAACTGAAATTGAAAAAACATTGTCGTTAACTGAAATAAATAAAAACTATAATTAAACGGAAAAAACGGTAACAACTAAAACTGTATTGTGAGTTTCCAAAACTAACTAAAACGAACTGAAATTATAGATAAACTTTCATTTTCTTGTCATTTTTTAAAGACTTGTTGATTGATATGAAATCATTTTCTCCGCTCTCCGGGTTTAAGCCGGAGCACCATCGGGCAACTGCGTGCGTGCGTGTGCATGTGTGTACGTGCGCTCAGCGCGCTGGTCCTTAAAGTAATGGCAGCGGTCTG
>VUQK01010809.1:31548-43347 GCA_015106715.1 Bujurquina vittata | reverse complement strand
TAGCTTTATAAAAATTTGTAGTAAAAAGTAATTTCTATCTTTTCAATTTGATATTTTAACTCACAGGATCCACTTTTGTTTTTATTTTATCTTCAGCACTGCTTAATTTGCTTTTATCTCATTGTACACACACACACACACACACACACACACACACACACACACACACACACACACACACACACACACACACACACACACACACACACAGGATGCCAAAGTCCTGATCCCTAGGTGATCCTTTTTGGCTCTGACCATGTGTGACCTTACACCACCTGAGTCTCTGCTTTTTGTTATTGATTGCTCTGCTGTAGCCCCACACACCCACCCCCTCCTCCACTAACACCCACACACACAATATACATGCTCACATTCAAGAGATTCTCTTGTCGGCATAATTTTGTTTTCCTCAAACTGTTTAAACACAAAGGCCTCAAACACAGTAAAAATAAGTTAACTGTCTCCATTTGTATTGTATTTAATGTTATTTTTTTTAATTTTTTTACCAGGAAATGCCTTTAGTGTATATTCCTGGATTCTGTGTTGTGTTGCATTTAACCCCCCCATTGTTTACACTTGCATCTACATTTTCACTCCAGCTGAGTTTCTTGGCAGAAGATAAATAATCTTAGTCATAATATTCTAAGTTACTATATGTAAGGTATGAGAATGAAGGATTGGATGAATGCAACACTAAGGCAGCACCATTTTCAGTTAGATTTACATCATTACAGTGTCTGTTCAATTTATAAAATGCTGCTGGACCAAGGTAATGTTTGATAATGTTTGGTAATGTTTCCAAATTACTTTGGATGAATGAGGCAGCTGTTAAAGTAGTTGCTAGACATGTAGGCTTTTAATTGGCTTCTCATTTTAACCTGTATCCTGATTGTGATTCTTTCAGCTTAAGCAATCAGTTCATGTCTTATAGTGTGAGGATTATTTTCATTGTCAAAAAGATATGACTTTACTGTATTGTTAGATTCATCTTCTGTCTTTATTGCTTTTTACCTCACTCCAGGGTCCAGTCACCTGTGTGGCCTTTTCTAGGACAGGGGAGTACTTTTCCTCTGGAGGCTCTGATGAACAGGTGATGGTCTTTTGATTCTAAATAACCAGACTTAATTTTTATCATTCTTCATTATCACTTTAAAGTAGTATCTTTACTTAACATATTTATATGTGCTTCACAGGTAATGGTGTGGAAGAGCAACTTTGACAATGTTGAATGCAGTGATGGCGTCAGACGGCAACATAAAACTGCTTCCAGCTTGCAGACACCAACAACTACCTCCACTGCTCACTTCCCCCTTAACTCACATACATCTATATTACGCAGCAAGGTAAGTCCAGACAGCAAGAACATACACTCCAACAAGACAGCTTATTTTTTTTAAAGCTTTTCTTGCCTTTATTCAAAAGCTGAATAACGATAGTCGGAAAAAGTCAAATAGTCAAGGTCCAGCCAGTAGGGTCAAACCCAGGACTCAGGTGTTAAGGGCATTTTAACCCTCTGTGGTATGTTCCCTTAGCATTTGGCCATTGAGTTGCATCAAATAACAGCACTTTGATCCAGAATAATGCAGAAATGTACAGTGGTTACAGTGTTGTGCTAAGCAGTAAGAATTGAGCACTAACTCATAATCATATGCCTCCAAGTATGTCAGTTCCTTTAGTGAGTACTGGCATGTTTCCCTGACAATTGTGCATTTAAAAAGAACAACATTAACCTCTTTCTATACTGCGCTCACATGCACAGATAATGAAGGAGTCATATTTTTACTGAAAATCTGTGCTTGTTTTAATTTATTTCCACACAAAAAGTAGTTGTGAAATCAATAAAGAAATCTATAAGAAATCAGATACAAGAGTCTAATTGTGTTGGAACTATAAAACATATCAAGATCTATCCCTTGTGTTTGGTTAATTGGTTATTCTGAATTACCTGCAGATGTGAATGTGATCAGGAATGATTGTACGTGACTTTGGGCTCGATTAGTTTACAAACACACCTACCTGTATGGACAATTTTCCATTCACAGACTTATTTGTAAATAACTTGGTGTTTACTATATTTTGAGGGCCTTTTTTTCAACTTTTAAAAAGATCTTTAGCCTTTCTTTTTTTTTTCCACCCTTTTTATCCGGCTAACTAATGAGCTAAAACTAATGAGCTTATGCTAACAGTGGTACTGATCACCCAAGGGGTCTTTGCTTAAATTGTGCTCAAGGTCACGTGATGTATGGGGACTTTTCCATTTTCACAATATTGACTACTCCTACAGTTTTGGTCAGATTTTAGTGATACTTGCACACAGTGATCACCTAAGAGGTCTTCATTTAAATTGTGTTTAAGGCCAAGGTCACAATTGTCATTGTGCAGGCAGTAACCTATAAGTTGCGATGGCTTATGAGCTAAATAAGCTATTAGGTCCCAGGTAATTGGGTTAAAATATTTCTAATGATAGACTCTGGCTGCTATACTTCTATAATACTATTATACTACTGTATGTGGCCATGCATAAGGGTGGTCATCTGTTTTAGTAGTTTTTCTTCTGTTTGGGATTTCATGTGGAGAAAAATCCACTTTTATTCTTCACATGAACAGACTAAGCTCCTGTTGGAAGTGTCTGCTTTAGACTTTTGTAGAGCAAAAGTCATTATTGGCTGCTTTGACAGTGGAAATACTGTCAAACAGAATTGGATACTTTGACATTATTGGATATTTTGACATTATGTGATACTTTGATAGTGGAAATACAGAAAAAGGTTAGCTGCAGTTTTATGCTTTGACACGTAACCAATCATGCATGAGTATTTTTCACCAGACATTGTTAAAATGTTTTTTGTTGGGCTTTGTGAATCAAGTGTCCAATATTTCCTGAAACGGCAATTCTAAAATCTGTTCTGGCCAAAGACTTCAGAATACAAATTTAAGTTTGGTGATAATTATATAAATTCTGAATTTTTTTTACAGCTTTATTACTAGTGTGCCTAAAGGTTACACAAGTGTCAGTCACACAGGTCTAGAAACTGGTTGATGACCTCCTGGCAACCTTAAGTCAGTAAGGAAGTGGCTGCTGGCTGTTGCCAGGTGAAATTGGTTGGAAAGAAGGTGCTGCACCAAAAATGTCCCCTCTCCTTGCTCCCTAACAGACTACTGCAGTAACCGGTAGTTTACATGGAAGAAAGTAAACACTCACTGTCTAACCAATGAGGGAAACTTGAAAAATTGCGATGCCATTCAGAAACAGTTTGTTATGCCTGCAAGTTATGCCTTGCCTCTGAAACCAACATTTCAGGAGGTCAACTTTTACTTTGAAAGTGAATGGTCTCCCTTTCCAGTTTGCATTGCACGCTTTAGTTTCAATACCACTTAGCAAAAAGCTGACAAGTGTTTGCAGACAAGTCAGCATGTTCCATACAAACTACGGGCGACCACGGTAATCAGGAAGTGATCACTGGTTTCTAGGCCTGCATAACTGGGATTTGGGATTTGATTACACAGCGACTACCACAACCAGTGGTAATACTAGATTTTCCCATTTTCCCCTGCCAGGCAGTCACCAATAAGTCTCTAGCCCACTGTGACTAAGGCCTAAAGTATTTGTCCTGAGAGTGAGCAGCAAGATTTTGAAATGCTGTTAAATGGGTATCTTGTAGTTTTGGTTGTTAAGGTATATACATATACTGTACATGTATATACCCAAATATGTCTACCATAAATGTTCATATTCATACAAAATGTACTGACTGAAACAGTTGTGTACACACATTTGCATGCATGTGTGCTGGCCGGCTGAAAAATAAATACGAAGAGACACAAACATGTGCACAGATGCCTCTCAGCTTATTTCCTCCTTGCATATCCTTCCTTTGAAGTTCTTAGGTTTGGCCCAGAGCCACATTCATATCCCACATGCAGGGCAGGAAATGCCTGCTTATTCACAATCTACACTTTGATATGGTGGATGTTCTTTTTCCTCTGTATTTCTGGCCTCTTGAAAGGAAAGAGGGGGGGGGATAAATTGGATTATGCTGCAGGTGAATTTTGAAAATGTTGACGATAATGACAAATTCTGAAAAGTGAAAACAAACAAGCAGTCATGAACTATGATTGTGTTACCTTATCATTGATGACCTTGCTGCAACCTACTGTAATTACCTTTGAAGAAATTTAAAGTACACATTATGCTGCATTTGTTTTTAGATATGTATAGATTTTATTTTCCTGTATTGTGACTTTATTTTTTATAACTCATTAACAAAACATTTAATTTCATTAGTACACTGCACTGTGCTGGTTCATACTGCTGTGATTTAATTTGACAGCTAAGAGGTTTTGGATAGTATCCTGACAGCCAATCAATGTCACTTATATTATTTTAAAAAACAGCCTTACTGACTCTTAAGTCCATTTTGTGGGAGCGTCTTCTCCAATTTCATGAGAGTAATTTAATAAAACGTAGTTCTTTGTTTTTTCCAGTCTACTCACTGTTATTCCACCACACCCTGTCTGTCTGATGTTCTTGTCCAAGAAGAAAGCATAGCCGATTGACTGTTAAACAGCTGCTAACTGTAACTTTTAAAAACTGACGAGTGTACAGGTTTCAAATGTGTTTAGAAAACATGCATTTGTAGTGCGATTACTGGGCATTAGTTTCCATAGCGTATCCACTGGCAACTGACATTACAGCAACCAGTTCATTAACTAATTGGTCTTCTCTTAGGAATGTAACTTCTTTCTGTTGTCTTGTTTTTCCCTTTTTGTTTCATCAGATTGGCTCAAACATGTTGGATTCCTCTGTTTCCACACAACAGCCAAAATATACGCAGGATTGAAATTGCAGAACAAGGATATTAAAAAACAATTTTAATTTATAATACCTGTGCATAGCTCCAGATGGAGTATAAATTAAAAGATCACCAGGGAGGTTTCAGAAAAGCAGGCCGTTATGGCTGTGACAGTGGGAGGGGGTCGAAAATGACTTGTTCAGGACTGGATTAAAACCATAGGAGGAACGTAATATTAAAACAATATATAACAACAAGAGAAATGTGACTTTTGTTCCACATAAGTTTGGCTGGAGCAAAACTTGGGAGTTTGAGCCAAGGATAAATGAGAAACAAAGGGAGCAGTGCTGCCATTAGTGATGTTTAAATATTAAAAGCCCTAAATGTGTCATGCACACACACAAAGGAGATGGGTGTCACTGGCCGTCTGGGAAACCCCAGGGAAATGGTTTGGATTTCAACCTTTTTGACTTCTACAATGTTACTTACATCAACAAGGGTACAGCTTAGCTTCTCTCTCTCTCTCTCTCTCTCTCTCTCTCTCTCTCTCTCTCTCTCTCTCACTCTCACTCTCACTCTCACTCTCACGCACACACGCACACAACCTCGCTGTCTGCTGTTCTTTCTTCTCCTGAAGTTTGGACCCACCCACGGTGAAGCTGCCTCGCCTTTACACTTCAGAATCCAGTCTGGCAAAATGCATAGTAAACAAACTAATGTCAAAGGTGAAAAAACAAAAACTGTGAAATTAAATTAGTACTGTTTATAATTTCCATTTGGGGAAAAAAAAATCCATATAAACACAAGGTCCTCAGCATGTTATCTCACTCGCCAGGGTTTCACCAGTCTATTCTGCCAGTCTCAACAGCCTGCTGAGTCTAAGATGACCCCCTGCAGAGCCGATGCTCTGGCGATCTATATTTTTTTCAGACAAACTGAAAAATCTGTGAAGTTTGCTAATGTATTCATTCATTTTTCAAAGCGGCAAGAAGTTTGCCGTTAATTAGTTTACTGATCCTCTGAACCAAGATTACACATAAAATGAGCTTGAAAAACTATGAAGATGTTTAAAAAGGGGATTAAAAAAAAGCAGGCACTTAATACATCCACTTATATCCATTAATTAAGGTAGTGTAAACTCTGCGGTGTCTCTCTCCCTTTGTCTCTTTCTTGCACTTTGCAATTGGCATTATAGTGTTATATGAATGAAGTACAACATTAAGTTTTATCAGTGAGTAAAAGTAATAGGTAATAGTATCTCTTGTATCCAGCAATTAAACTCAACCTTATAGAAAACCATAATTTCTATAAAATCACAGCTTTTTTTGAATATCTTCACCCACATCAGTAATCTTTAAACAAAGAGCTTTAAAATAAATATAATCTATCAGCTTCAGCTAGATTGTGGTGAAAAGTGTTTTTAAGTGAGTGCTTAACAAGCAGCGCCTATGTGAAGATGATTATTTCTAACATTTTTCGCAAGATGGATAGTTTGAGTACTTTGCTCTCAATGTCCTTTAAACACCTGCTTTCTTAATGCCATTCACGGAATGTTCATGGCTCTCTTTCTTATGTCTGCCTTTTCTTTCTGTGCTGTGAGAATAGAATTGTAAATGGATTTAATAGCTCTTCTACTTGACAGCCGTTATTACAGATGTGCCTGAAAGGGTGATTAGAAAATGGGCAGCTGGACCATGTGGGGGAGAAATGATTACTGCGATGTACAAAATGTATTCTCTTCTTCTGAGAACTCCTGTTCTTGTTTAACCCCATTGAACCCTTTCACTGGGATTTTTTTTCAAATCCAGCTGTCTGAAGTTTGAGCACTAATGGAAAAGCAATACTTCACATCTGCTTGATTAAGAACCAGCTGTGGTTCAGCTCTGAGGTTTGTGTTGGCTGTCGTGCTTAAAAAAAATGCGTTCATAAGGCACATGTATGACTAATAGTACATATATTTGTACTGTGTTTGGCATATTAATTTTTATGTTTTTGCAAATGCAGATTCTTAATCTAAAATTGCGAGAGCCACCCAGAGAGCTTTATAAGACTGTTTTGTTTTGTTTTTTGGTCTGGTCAGTTAACCCAAATCATCCACTGGGGTTTTCATTCCATTTGATCAACCTCCAATCATCAGATAAAATGGGAAAATGTAAAATCTGTACCCAGTTCTCATAAAATATGTGTCTATTTGGGAAACATAGACTCACTCCCAGATAAATCATTTCAAAAGGTTTTTTCTTTCAAAATAGATAAAATGACCACAGTTGTGAAAAAAAGAGTCCAAGGTTTTTATTTCAGTTAAAGAGTTTTGTCAGTATAAAAGTGCAGTTACAGTTACAGTGCACTGCTGTTTCAAAATTTACTAAATGTGTCACAGTATGTGGTGTGCATGCTACCTCCTACTCTTTTTAGCCAAAATGAAAACAGAAACATAAAAAGCTAGTATTTGCAGCATATTAAATATTTTATCCTTTTTATTTTAAACTGCATAATCAACTCGTCATGTGTATAAAGCACCTGTCCAAAGAACCTCACTAACCTCTCCACCAACATGGGCAAGACCAGAGAGCTATCAAAGGATGTCACAAGGAATAGGCTACAAAACAATCAGCAATACGCTTGGTGATAAAGTGACAATTGTTGGTGTGATTATTCAGAAATGGAAGAAATATTAAATGACCATAAATTGTCCTCGGACCGGAGCTCCATGCAAGATCTAGTCTCATGGGGTGAGGATGATCAAAGGTGGTGGATCAGACCAGAAGTACACGGGAGGAGCTTTTTAATGATCTGAAAGCAGTTGGGACCAGAGTCACCAAGAACACCACTGGTAACACACTACGCCATAATGGACTGAGATTTGCAACGCCCGCAAGGCTCCCCTCAAGAAAGCACATGTACAGAGCCACGTTAAGTTTGCCAGTGAATAGAAATGATTCAGAGAAGGCTTAGGAGAAAATGCTGTTGTCCGATGAAACCAAAATTAAGCTCTTTTGCCATCAACTTGACTCAGGTGTTTAGAGGAAGAGAAATGCTGAGTAAAACCCAAAGAACACCATCCCCACAGTCAAGCACAGAGGAAACATGCTATGGGGCTGTTTTTCTGCTAAGGTTACAGGATGACTTCACCACAGTGAAGGGCCTTACTGATGGGGCCATCTACTGTAAAGTCTTGGAGAACCTCCTTCCCTCAACCAGAACACTGAAGATGGGTTGTAGATGGGTCTTTCAGCATGCCAGTGACCCAAAACATACAGACCCACAACAAAGCAGCGACTAAAGAAAGAAGCACATTAAGGGAAGTGGCCTAGCCATACACCAGTCCTATAGAAAACCTGTGGAAAGAACTGAAGCTTCAAGTTGCCAAGCAGCAGCCACGAAACCTAAAGGATTTAGAGAGTTACTGTAGAGAGGAGTGGGCCACAATCCTTCCTGAGATGTGTGTAAACCTGGTAACCAACTACAAGAAACTTCTTATGCTGTGCTTGCCACCAAGTACTAAGTCACGTGTCACTTGGGGATGAAATACTCGTGTGACTCAGTGACATGCAAATCAATTAAAACTTTCATGTAATGCGTTTTTGGATAAAAATTACTATAAACTACTGTACAAATTAGAAATTAGCTCTGTAATCGAGCAAACTTAGAAATTCAGTGGGGGATCAAATAATTATCCCATATTTCCAACCCCTCCCCCAATTTTCCCACAGTAAATAATAAAAATAAATCTGAGACTCATTAGGTTTTCTACAGTGATTCTGGTTATAATGATTAGGGTACAAGTCTGATTTGACTGATGGATGGAACAGAGACATGTGGAGTTTGTTTGTTTTTTAAGGTTTTTCAGACATTTAAATTAAACATTTTACTCTTGCTGTCCGCGTGGAAACCTGGTATTTATTATCTTTTTACGCATTTTCGATTCAGGTCATTAAACACAATAATGATAGATCCTTCCAATTACCAGTTGTTACAGTTTAAGTAATGCTGGGAGCTGCACCTGCAAGTGCAAGCCGCCTAGATTTTCCTTTTCATGTATAATTTAGCCATTCATAATTTATTATTAATATAGGCCCTTTCATCTCTCATATACTGCCACAAGTCTCACACACGTGTTGCCCGAGAGGAAGCAGAGAAGAGAAAAATGTCAACTGCTTGGCTAAATTTGATAGTTTGCTTCTCTTGGAAAGAGTATTCAAAGACTTTGAGTTTAAAGAGATTGAAAAAGATTCTCTAATATGGGAAAAGTGGATCTGATGTGCGTTTATAAATTGACTTATGTTCAGGAAAACAAAATATAGCAAACAGGATGTTCTTTGGCTGAAGGCAGCAGTGACAGACGTTGCAGAACACTACTGCCCATCATGCATCCAAATATCCCACTGCAACCTAATTTGGGGAATATGTGAGCCTATTTACAGTAAATATCAGAAAACTGCCTTCTTATAATTTAAATATAAAGTTGAATGCACAAAACCGCTCGAACATAGTATGTCACATAGTATAGACATATGACTATATTTGTCTTTGGCTCCAAAGGTATGAGAGGCCCATTACAGTCTTGTAACATAGTTAATTAATGTTTCACTATAGCAGCCCCTTAAAGTCTTTTAGATAGGTTAAAATAATATTATATGCCACATTATATGTGGCAAATAAGGCAGAAAAGTATGCATTATATCAGAAGAGTTATTGAGACACCACTTCTTCTTTTTTTAAAATATTACTTGTTTCTGCCCTTCTTTACTGCAGCATAAGTCTATGGGAGGCTATTTGTGTTTTCATGTTGCATACATTTTCTTTGTTTTTGCTAAGTGTTAAACATTTCAAGCATTTCAAATGAATATCTAGTTTTGCTTATGCCTTGGAAGCCAGTTTCAGACAAATGTAATAGTTCTGTGGAGCATAAGCACAGTTGAGTTGTGCGTGGTATTATGGGCACACTTTAGGTATCCCTGGTTAAAACTACTATAGTAGAATACACCAAAACTGCGTCAAATTTGACCTTAATGTAGTTACATTTTTGGTGAAACTTGTTTCTGCGCTGAAGGAATTTTATAGTACTTTTGCAGGAAGTAGTTTGTGTGTTTTTAAATGTTTTTGCTTTAGATGTTGGTGGATAAAAACATGTAAGCGAGGCTAGTCTTATCTCATACACCAAAGACTGACTATATCTTCTGTTTTGAAATTTAACTCTTACATGAGACCTTGGCAATACTGGTGTTGCCAGTACTCTTAATATTTTTGTGCTAAAATAAATATTTACTTTTATTTTTAAAAGTACTTGTTTGCTCATTTTTACTCCTAATAGCAAGTAGGTACATATTTACCTTAAACAGGAACATGCTAATAACTCATTAGTATAATGAGCATAATTTTTAGAAATGAGATAATTGGGTTTAAATCATCTAATGGCAAATAGGTGTTTAAACCATCCCTTCTTGTTCTGCTGATCATCCACTGTTACACAATAGCGCCATTGGCAGAAATTCATTTCACCAGGAAGAAATTGACTAATGAGACAGTAATGCTCTGTTTATTCACACCGAGTCAAAGGCCACCCATGTCCACTGAATCGAATCCACAGGGATTTCACAAGAAGCCAATTTGATATGCTTATCCTTTAATGTACTTGGAATGTGAAGCTTCATGATAATTTGCCAGTGATGGGAACCGTACCAGGAACTTGTAGGCCTATTTGTTAAACACAGTGCGTCAGCTGCAAGATGAGGTCTCTCCAGTTAAAGATTGAAAGTGTGTGTGTGTGTGTGTGTGTGTGTGTGTGTGTGTGTGCGCGTGCGTGCGTGTGTGGTTCAGTCAGGTTGTCTCTCTGCCCAACACAGCTAAGCAAATCTTAATTTTCTGTTGGTTTATGGTGTGAGCATAGATGCAGCAACGTGCGTGTGTGTGTGCGTGTGTTTGTATGTGTTTCTGCCAGTGCCAACCATTGCTGACGGACAGATCAGTGCTCTCTGATCACATCCCCTCTAATCCTTCCATCCATCCTCCACCCCCTCCCCCATTTTCTGTCTCCAGCTTCACATCTGGGTCTTTCTCGTGCTCACGTGTGCAGACAGACGAGTTGCACACTCGCAGCAGGCTTTCCTTCACAGCTCAACACACACACAAACCACTACACTGCACGGCTCAGCTTTTAGGATCTGGAGTGCAACGAGTATGCGTGGGGTGGGTGTTCAGAGACTGCAGTAGCTAAACTTCTATTTCCTTCACCATTTTATTAACATTATTACTGTATCACCTGTACTTTAAGATGCAAAAATAGTGCAAATAAACATTCATCAATCACAGATGGTTCTTTTTGCATTTATGTGTGTGCATCTTTAAAATAAGGCAGGTGATATTGTTCTGACAGTGTGAGTTGAATGTCTTTGACATCAGGAGCTAAAAAGAAAGGCAGGGGGTGTGGCAAAGGAGCACTGAAGACAGTATAACAGTAGAGTTCAAGATAGCCTAATGGTCTAGTGGAGCAAGTGAGCATCAGTTAGGAGCAGAGAGTGGATGAGCGAAAGGTAAGGAAAGTGGGAGAACAGGGCAAGCACGTGAGTGAACAAGACAACTTGAACACGCTGAAGAAGCAAACAAGCAAGACAATACTAAAGAGAGCAAATTGAACAGGCATTAACAGACACCTGCTAGAGAAGAAGGGGCGAGGATAATGAAAGCCGATAACAGTAAAATGAAAGAGGAGAAAAAAGCGAGAGAGGCAGTCAAGGACAAGAAAAATGAGAGTGAGAAAGACCCTCTCTCTTTGAATCTATAGTGGAGTCGAGAGGCATAATCAAGGCTGAGCAACTCCACAGGCTTCATTCATCAAAAAGCATCACTAGCAGTTTCTCATAAAAGGTTGGCTTCACTCTAATTAACTGAGATATCAGCAGCTGGTGAAAATGTTTGTCTGCGTGTTACAGTTATGACACAGACACACACATACACACACACAGACACACACACACACACACACACACACACACACACAGCATAA
>VUQK01010809.1:11837-22706 GCA_015106715.1 Bujurquina vittata | reverse complement strand
ACATCTGATTAGTAGCACCTGGCGCTCTTAATTCCTATGGAAGCTGTATGGGTGTACTTACTTTTTCACAAGACTGCATAGAGTCCTGTGAAAACTTTCCTTTTCACATGACTACAAATTTGTACTCTTATACTTAAAATTCTAGTACCTTTGTAGTTTTTTCTGCTATGTACAGGGTCTCTAGGACCTCATGATAACACGAAAACAAATTTAATTTCAAAAGGTACATTCAATAGTAGTCTTGTTCGGGGTGCTGTTAATTAAACAATGGCATACAAACCATGTGGAAAGAAATCATAAATCACAGAACACTAAAAAAAAATCTCAAGAAATATAGCAAATGGACAGAAGAAGACTTGTAGTTAACATGGAGGGCTTTGGAGGACGTACAAGTTTTAAAAATGACAAAGTACATTCAATGAATGCATTAATCTTCTAATTCTGCATACTGCATAATTCTGCCACGTTAGATTTAGCCCCAAAATAAGTAATTCCGAGACAGGTTCAGTCATTTATTACCTTCAAAATGGACTCGTTGTGTTTTTACAGCGTACAAGAAGGCGTGGCCTGGAACAATCTAAGTTGCTTGTATTCATTTCTTAGCTAATTATTCAAAGGCTTAAATTACTGCTGCACATTATTTGGAGGTTAGACTGACAAGGCAACATCATTTATTTCTCCACTATATTCCTACTCCGTTCTAAATCTTTTTTGTGCATTGTTTTTCACTATTACATTTCTTTGTAACTCTAATACTTGAGACCAGGAGGAAAGAGGATGAATAATTCAGCATTGAACTAATGCTTCCAAAGACTCGGAGCCTGCTGTGTTAGCTGCTTTTGTCATCTGCCCCCTCCCATTACTCAACTGCCATACCCCTTTCTTTCTCCTCTCCCTCACTCTAAATTAATTTTTTAAATTTTTTTCTGTGCTGAAATCAGGCCACATTTACATAAAATGTCATGTCTTTGCCCTCCCTTTTACATCAGACATAAATAGATAAAGAAGATGATCAGCATGACAATATCAATTGAAAACCCCCCCCACCAAAAAAAAAATTCAGAGACGTGAAAATAAATTGTTTTTATTATAACCATTATTATAACCATCTTAACTTTCTATTTATGAGTAAAGACATATATTTTCAAGATAATTTAAATACACTGTTTTGTATTAAAGTATACGAGCAGCTATGACAACATTATTTGGTGGCTATTATGTTAACTGTGCTCATTGCTCCCTTTTTTTCAACCTGTCTTCTTGAGCAGCTTAATTAAGCAAAAATATTGTCTGCATGCTCTGTTGTGCTAAACACCATTGCTGTGCCAAGCGGAGCTATATTGTACGTAGGCTCCTCTCCTTAGTTTTTTATTTTTATTCTTTTATTTTCTTTATTTTATTTTCTTTCTTTTATTTTTTTCATAAATGGCATGGGCCAACACAAAAGCAGTCTGTTTGTTTGTGTTAAGAGACATGAATAGTTCTGTTTTTTTTTGTTTTTTGACAGTCAGCACAAATTTCTAAGTAAAGTAAGGAAGGAAGTATATTTTGTGTCTGCGGGACATTTGTTGTCCTGGCAGAGTCAGGATGCATCTCTAATCTCTATGGCAACCAAGAAAACAGAGCTTTAAAAGAAGAAGCAGTTGTTGTATTTTAACCCTCGCAATGATAACACACAATTTTTGCTTTTTGGGAACAATATTTTGGCTATATATATATATATATATATATATATATATATATATATATATATATATATATATAATATATATAATTATATATTTTTTTATTTTTTTTATTTTTTATTTACTGATTAGTTTGAAAAAAAATCTTTATTGTATTATTTCTTCAGTTGAGTCTTTGTCTGTGAGCATATGGTGCATTACTCTGAATAGAGACTGAATATCCCATAGATTTTGGACTCTTAGATTTAAAAAATGTCATCTGAAACTCTCAGGGAAATGGTGATGGTCCGTTGACAGCCATAGCCCAAGGCAGTATGCTTTTGGGTTGTCCTTTCATCCCTTCATCTATTTTAGTCTTGTCCATCATCCTGATATCTTAGGAACCCCTGGAGAGATTTTCTTTGGTGGAAGAAATTTTGGCAGGAATGTAGACCAATTTGAACTTTAAGGTCAAAGATTAAAACTAGCATAACACATTTTTGACCATAACTCAAGAATTTATGACGCACAAATGTCTGTTAGGATTAACAGCAGATTGATTGTTTGGTGGATGTATAAAATAGTCAAGCAGTAGTTTCTTTTTTTTTTTTTGTTTTTTTTGTTAAAGAGCAACTGTGAATTATGTTTTTCAGGTAACAATGAATGTTATTCCGGATTTTGCAGAGACTCTCTGATGCCCACAGGTTGCTGTGAAGCTGATTCTTTCATTTAGCTATAATAAATACCATAATGTGTGTCTCATAATGCAGTTTCCAATCATGTTTAAACTTTTAAATCATAATAGAAAATTTACTGTCCTTTTGCTCTGCACAAAGAGTTAAAATTTGCAAGTTAATGTTTCTTTGAGCTTAATGATATTACGCAAACATTAGCCTTACCTGGTGGGATTTTTTGTGTCTTTCTGCCAACAGTGGATGTGTATATGTACACACACTACACACCTGCTGATTATTGGGATGGTTTGATTTCCCTTTTAACCCCATCAGTCAGCTTTTCATGAGATTTTGCTATCTTCTTCAAACTTTGCATTTTCTACTTTGATGCACGTTTTCTTTTTCTTTTTATATGGTAGAGATATATTTAAAACTCAGTCACATTTAGACAAAATAATTAATTTTCCCCACCTCTGACCAGCACTAGTTTACCTTCTTTTGACTTTGGGTCATAACAAAGCTGAAAGACTTCTGTAACAGATGCTAGTAATGCTCAGGGCAATGGAGAGTATGAGTTCTGGAAAGGAAAGAAAAACAGCTCTTTCTATTTTTGGGAGCATAAAGATTTAGTTTCCACTCCACATGAAAACTATAGGCCTGTATAATGTTGCTGGTGCCTGGGGACACGTGCAAAAATCACACACAGAGACACCAATAGGGTCCAAGAAATGGGAAACCATATCAGGTTGGTGAGTTAAACAGGGTATTATTGATCTGGAAAGCGGAGGCGGGCCGTGGGAGGGAGAGCAGGCGGAAATACATCTCACACAATGCATGAAATAGCAGGAGATTTTATCTAGTTTGACGACCCAAAAGAAAAGACCACTTGCCCACTCATTGCTGAGCTCATTATTTTATGATATTTTAAATATATGTTAGACCGTGGCAGACTTAATAATCTTTGTCAGTTCCTTTGTCAAGTTGCCAGTCTGTCGGAGGGCTAACACAGAAAGACAGACAACCATTCGCACTCATATTCACACCTATGGGCAATTTAGAATCATCAATTAACCTAACCCCCCTAAGTGCACGTCTTTGGAGTGTGAAACGAAGACAGTAATAGCATTAAAAACCACACAAAAAAGCCCCAGCCAGATGCTAGAGTCAAACCCAGAACTTTCTTGCTGTGAGGCCACAGTCCTAACCACTAATTTCTCTGAGCTAACATCATTTGCTT
Organism: Bujurquina vittata; assembly: GCA_015106715.1. Taxonomy (NCBI): domain Eukaryota; kingdom Metazoa; phylum Chordata; class Actinopteri; order Cichliformes; family Cichlidae; genus Bujurquina; species Bujurquina vittata. Next base: position 19,131 of record VUQK01010809.1, on the reverse strand, counting down.
GATAATATTTTAAAAAGACCCAGAGTTTTGAGCTGTTGCAGAATTAGGAAGACTTGATTTTTTTTTAAGTAAAACTAGTATTGTTGTTTATTTATTTATGTTTTCTGGTGGCCTTGAGAGGCAAGTCCAAGCCCAGTTCAACACAAACATCTGCACTGATAGCAGGAGAAGCAAACCTGAATCTGCTAAAATAAAGTAAAAATTTGAAAACTTAAATTTGAAAAATAAAATAGTGCCTCTGAGCTGCTCTAATGGGCATTAATTTAAACTTAAAATATAGATAGTAAACCCCATGAACTGGTTCAGTTTGTTTATAAAGAAGGACAAATGCTGGAGAGAGTTACCATAGTGGAACAGGGGCTTGTCTAGACAAGACATCATGACTTGAGCTCTTTATTTACCATTCACATTGAGGAGCCTGCATGAAATGCCTTTCAGTTATTGCATTGTTGCATGAAAATAGTTTTTGTTTCATAGGTATTTGCTCCACCTGTTCTCTGCATGTCAAAAAAAAGTAAATTAAATCCTCTGCATACTCTTTGACCTCTTTTGTACTCATCCTTTCACCCACGTTCTGTTTCTACATCTTGCACTCGGTCTTGTGACAATAAGACTGTTATAAAACTGTTGCACTATGGATAATGAGTTTTAAAAAAATTCTTTTTTAAAGTGAGGACATGAGCTAATCTTATCAAACAACAGATATTAGGAGATTCTTATAAACAAATATTTATAAATTTCTTTATTTGAGGACATTGGTTTAAGCAATATTCTGATTGCATCAAATGATGGTCAAATTAATAACTAACAAAAAAATGTTGATTTATACAACATATTCTGCAAAGAATCTACAGTACTGCATAAAAATCTTAAGCTTTATTTTGCTAGGAAAATGGGAAATAGGTGCTATGATTTAGTGAGAAGTGCAAACATACTATATTGCCAATAATATTCACTCACCCATCCATGTCAGTTAATTCCGGTGTTCCAATCCCTTCTGTGGCCATAGGCGTGTAACACCAAGCACCTAGGTATGCAAACTGCATCTACAAACATTTGTGAAAGAATGGGTTTCTCTCGGGGGCTTGGTGAACTCCTGCGTGGTACTGTGGTAGGATGTCACCTATGCAACAACTCCAGTCGTGAAATTTTCTCTCTACTAAATGTTCCACACTCAACTGTTAGTGGTATTGTAACAATTTGGAAGCGATTAGGCACATAATGCACAGAGGTCGCCAACTTTCTGCAGAGTCTATCGCTACAGACCTCCAAACTTCATGTGGCCTTCAGATAATCTCAAGAACAGTGTGTAGAGAGCGTCATGGAATGGGTTTCCATGGCCTAGCAACTGCATCCAAGAATTGTATCACCAAGCACAGGGTTTGCTTCATGGTGTAAAGCACACCACTACTGGATTCTAGAGCAGTGGAGACGTGTTCTCTGGAGTGATGACTCATGCTTCTCCATCTGGAAATCTGATGGACAAGTCTGGGTTTGGCGGTTGCCAGTAGAATGCTACTTGTCTGACTGCATTGTGCCAAGTGTAAAGGCTGGGGGCTGTTTTTCAGGAATTGGGTTTTGCCTCTTAGTTCTAGTGAAAGGAATTCTTAATACTTCAGTATACCAAGAAATTTTGGACAATTTCATGCTCCCAACATTGTGAGAACTGTTTAGGATTGGCCCCTTCTTGTTCCAACATGTGCGGAAGAACTCGATTGGCCTGCACAGAGGCCTGACTTCAACCTGTTAGAACACCTTAAGGATGAATTAAAGTGGAAACTTTGAACCAGGCCTTGTCATTCAACATCAGGTTCTGACCTCACAAATGTACTTCTGGAAGAATGGTCCAAAATTCCCGTAAACACACTCCTAAACCATGTTGAAAGCCTTCCCAGAAGAGTTGAAGCTGTTATAGCTGCAAAGGGTGGGCCGACATCATATTAAAGCCTCTGGATTAGGAATGGAATGTTACTGGGGTTTATATGTGAGTTAAGGCTGACGACCAAATACTTTGTCAATATAGTGTACATGGAAACACAGTATGTAAGACAAAAACAGCTTATATAATTCTAACAAGCTTGGGAGTCAGTATTTGGTGTGAACACCATTTTTTTCAACACAGCATGAACCCTCTTAAGCAAGCGTAGCCCTGGCTAGGAAACAGTAATGTTTGATATTTTGTGATGTAAGTAAATAACTTAGACCTGTCTTTTTGTTTGGAGAAAGAGATGACTGCATCTGATGATATGTTATGATATAACCTAGCCAATCAACGGAGAGCTTCCAGCTGTTGGCCTTGACCATGTGACTTTCCGCAGTCGCCATTGTATTCACGTCTGTACAATGCTACGTGTTTGGCAAATTGCTGTGTTGAGGTCGGAAACGACTACTCAATGGGTTACTGCGCAGGACGCTACCCTGCTCAGCAGTGATTAAGAAAAAGTTTGTCAGTAACCTGTTGGGTTCAAAGCATGTTCTGAAGCCTCTGTGACAGAGGTAAAATCACACCTAACAGCACGCACATGTGTATGCGGGCAAAATGGCTAGTGACTGCGACTGTTTATTTTTAAAATGTGTAAGTCAGTTGTATGCTTATTGAATGCTGCTTTAACTAAGTTAAGGTATATGTGTAAAATTTATTTCAGTTGTAAGCAAGTTGTTTAGTTGGTATTTAGGAAGTCCAGTGAGCTACAGTGAATTGCTGACTCATTCTTAAACCAAGCTCATTGTTTGTGAACATTGTCAAGCCTTCAAGTTGATACAGTTATAGTTCACTTAGCTCTTTGGAAATCAACCTTATTGTGTTATCTTTTTTTCATAGATTCATCTAAACAAATGGAAACAAATTGAGTGTCTTTATGACAGGCTACTAGTAACAAAGTGCCTGTATATGCCTGTATCATTTGAATGTCATTTCTCGTCCACTGATGATTACATTTTGCTAAATATTATGTGAGTGACTCATCTCACTCTGCCAGCAATTTCAAAATTGCTGGCACAATGAGCGACATACCGTACAATTACAGGTCGAGACATGCTGACACACTTACATGTTCTTACTGGCCCAAACCTGGAGCGCCTAATCTGTCTGGGGATGTTGTGTTTACTGTTTGATTGTTTCTGTCCTCAACCAAATTCTGTTGCCAAGCTCTTCCATTCAAATTTGCTTAGTAGCTGTGATTATGTTTGTCACCAGGCAACATTCCCTCTGGAAAACAATTATGTAAGAGAAGCAGGATTGCCACTAAACTGTTTACAGAAGACTCATTCAGAATTACTGTCATTTTTTTCTTGATTTAAGAAAAACACTATGTTGTAACATTAAGCTCAAATGTATTTTGAAACTGTGTTGCATATTTAAATACTGCTTACTTCCTAAAGAGGCTCGAAATAGAAAACGTCCTTTACCTGCTTTTATGGTTTGAAAAATGATTTCAAAATGACTTCTTCCTTGGAGTATGTCTCTCTTTCTTTGGATTCCTGTGATTTAATCAAAATTTAATTTAAGTTAGGCTGATATTAATGCAGAAATAAATTTACTGTATCATAATTGTACTGTACGTTGTTATAAAGTACACATGTATTAAAATACACAAGTGCATCTGAACATTGATATTCATACAAACAATTTTACAAATGCAAGCATAACCTACATATATTTTGAGAAACTATGAAGAAAAGAAAATGGCACAAAAAACTCTCTCTCTCTCTCTCTCTCTCTCTCTCTCTCTCTCTCTCTCTCTCGCACACACACACACACATAAAGAGAACACCAAAGACATCAGCTATCGATCTTTTGTTTCTCTCAGTTCTGTATTGTGTACAGTCTGATCTCTGCAGGCAGTGTTGCTGCTTTAAGCTGCCGCTTGTTCTACAAACACGTCTGTGCTGTAGAAAAGCTTCCTGGTGCTGTAATGATCAAAATGGATGTAACATAGCAGCAGAGGTAATATGCTCATTTCTTGCCCAATTTTTATTCTTGGCCTCTACTAGAGGCCCCTATTTGTCTTAAACTGGGCCCTGGTGCAGTAGCAAGGTTGTAAACCTGTGTACCCATAGTGTTTCAAATTTTTCATCTTTCTAATTCTGCCAAGTTACCAGGTGGATTTTAGATAATCAGATTTATTTTACAGCTGATTGATCTGATCATTTCAAAAGTTGCCTCGTGCACTGACACCTAATCAGAGCATTAGATTATACAAAAAGTGTCTATTTGACCACTGGGAGGCGCTGCAATAAGCAAAAACATGTTTGTTCTTTCAGTGCACAAAGTCACGCTTTTAACATGACCAGATTAAGTTGCCATGGCGACTGAGCCCTGCAGAATCACTTGGACCCCTCTTTGGTGCTTGTAGCTATTATAGAATTACACTTGAGAACTTTTAGAACAGGTTCAATAACATCAGTGGCAACTGACTCATCTACATTTTTGTTTAGGGGGGAGTAAAAATGCAAGTTTCTTTAGAATTGTTTTTTTCTGTTGTTTCACTCTTGCCTGGTGATGAAGACAGTCAGACTTGGTGTTTCATAATTCTTTTAACGGATTTGTTGTACATAGTCAATTATTTTGGCCAGTTTTGATGTCACTGACTGAAGTCGGGAGTTGATTTTTCATGTAAAAATTGCAACAATTAAGTGGTTACCATCATTTATATCAGAGGCTAGGCTATAGTTAATAATGTGTAATGTAAGTTTTTATGTTGACCAGCGTTTTCAGATGCAACGTTCCTCAGTAATGTCTTCACTCTGCTGGAATTTACACCTGGTGGCTCCTCTCATAAATGGGCTCATATGACAGGGTGCTCAAATGTATGGGAACAAATACACAACAAATACTGCCAGTGTTGGAGGGTGGTCAAAGGAAAAGTATGTCACACTGTGATCTCACTGCCCACACATTCCCGTCCTAATTCGGAAAGCTACTTTCTTGTATTCTCTGTGTGAGTGAGTGTGTTTATGCAACCGTGTGAGAGCGAGAACAAGAGAGAGTGCGTGCCAGACACAGAGACTCTAGTGTTTTCAGCTCAAGCAGCAGATTTCGCTACGATAATCAGCTGGATTGTTTTGCTCGCCCAACATCTGTCTCAAACACACACAAACACAACCATTATATAGTCATTACTGTCAGGCTGATGCTGTGCAGCCCTCTCTGACATGCTCTTTCTCTTATACATCTCCTTCCTTCTTTCTTTGTCTTGTTCCTATCCTCTCTTGTCTTCTCTTCCTCCTCCAGACGGTTTCGATCTTGGAGCAGCGGCTGACGCTGACAGAGGACAAGCTCAAGGAGTGTTTGGAGAACCAAATGGAAATCGGTCTACATTTCCAGAGAAGAGAGGACGCTTAAAGTTAGCGGTACCAGAGACACATTGATCTGCGGTGTTGGAGGGGGAAATGTGGTTGCATCAACACCGTACATCGTTACTATTAGATCACACTGAAAGCAAGGACTGAACCTTAAATGCATGCTGAGCTTTACTGCTGATATACTGTGTCTGGTTGTGTTGCAAAAAGATATTAGAAGTGAAGGAGTTGAATATTAGAAAAGTTTCTGTGCAGCAGTGCTGAGCATGCAGTCCCCTTTCTGCTGACAAAAAGACCTGCCGCTACTACTGTCACAGTGTGTGCGTGTGTGATTGTGCACAATGGCTCCTCGTATAAGTGTCGACACACATGCACTGTGTGTATGTTTTTATCCCAGTCTGTCGTGTGTGGGAGGAAATTAGCCAGTGCATTTTTTTTTTCATTGGAAAGTGCATATCAATGTATTTGTCATTTGTAACAGGAAGGATGTCGTTCAGTGATCCTGTTGCTTTAAGGCAGTTAGTCAAGAAGTTCTCCTCTGGTTCATTAACTTTTAGTCATGTTTGTTATTAATACTTGCAACAACGATTTTTAATAATACAATAGAGAAGTCATTGCAGGGCCAATACAGTGCCTTTATTTTTTTTTTTTTAACATGAAGGAATGTTTCTAACTGATGAGTTTGAGGCCGTTTTTATTCAAAAAACAAGGTCATTTTTTTTTACTGTCAACAGATCCCATAAGAAGACTCAAATGACAATTCTTCGGTGCCTCTAACAAGTGCAAGTAATGAAATGCAGACTAATAGGTTAGTGATTTTTAAGGCAATTGTTGACAATGAGAGAATGATAAAATAATACCAGTCCTCATATTTTATGTTAAAGTTATGGAGATTTTTACATTGGTTCTAAGTTGTCATTAAAAGTTTTATACACTAAAAGTACAGTTTTAATAAACATTTTAACCTCTCAGCTTTGGCGCAAAAGTCAACATTAAGTGATGAAAAATTTCAGGCTCCTCTTAAATAATAATGAGTATCATTTTTTTGTATCTCGGAGGGAAAAAAAAAGGTTGTTTCATATTTATTGCTAAATTAATAATGTAACAGGTACCACTAAGAGGCTCGTCATGTTCTCATTTGATGAGCTAAAGTCATACCACGGAGAAGTCATGACTTCCCTTTCTTTATTGTGCTGAGCAGAAACATTAAGATCATGAGCTGTGAGCGGTGTCATCCATTGCTCACGGCAAGTCATTTTCAACCTGTTCTTTGGCAGATTTTGAGGGATGATTAATTTTAAAAAGTATGGGGGTGGCAGCTAAATATGCCTGACCTGCTTGTGTCCAAAATCCTTAGGTTTCACCCCCAAGTAATTTACGTAACCTGAGTGCTGATGCTAGATCAGTACTTTTATTTTTAGAAGCTTCATTGAAAATGTGCCCAAGGCAGCGCTGAGACACACACTGTGATTTCTCAAAGAACAGATTCATGTGAGCCGTAACTTTTTTCTTTGTTTGTTTGTTTTCTTTTTTATTTCATTTTCTTTTTTTCAACAAACTGGAAGTATGATTATAAACAGTAATGAGTCATCTTGAATCCTGTTGTGGAGGTCTCATTGCAGTGCCATTAAGAAGGGAAAATATTAATGACTGTTTCTTTAAGAGCCGGCTCGGGCTCTGCACTGATGGAAAAAGAAGAAAAACAAAACCGGAATTCTGGAGCTGCGTTGCCGGGCCCACTCTCTTCCTTCCTGTCTGGGGCCCGGGGACACACACACACACACACACGCACTGACACACACTCACAGAGAGACACTCCAGCCAGAGAAAACAACTCCCTTTACTATGGGCCTCAACCAGACAGCCTGCCAGGAGCACCAGTGCAGGAGAGGAGGGGCTAAAAGAGTAGGTTCAATAACTGTTAAGCTCCACTCTGTGTGTGTGTGTGTGTGTGTGTGTGTGTGTGTGTGTGTGTGTGTGTGTGTGTGTACAC
>VUQK01010808.1:0-19121 GCA_015106715.1 Bujurquina vittata | reverse complement strand
GCTGCTGTACGTGTGTGTGTGTGTGTGTGTGTGTGTGACAGACAGAGAGAGAGATGTGCAGTACCATGACCTACTGGAACCACATTGTCATGCGTATAGAACCGGATGTGTGTGCATTTATGGTACTGGATGTGTGTGCCTTTTTGAAGATGTGTGTGTGACCTATAACTACCATGGGGCAAACAGGCAGTTCCAGAGCTAAGCAGCAGGGGATTGCTGATGGTTTTTTCTCTGCATGCTGATGCAGAGACCCCCCCAAAAAACTACTGCATGGAATGAAATGCAGAACAGAGGGAGAATTTGAGGGAGAAAGAGAGACTAATTGTTGCAAGGGTGCTGTTCAAGAGTGACTTACTGGCTGTTAGGATTGTAGCACACGGCAGGAAGGCCGTGGGAAGCTTCAGCTCACCATCGCAAATATAAACACTGGCCTTGTGGCAGTCAAGTTTTTTTGTCACATGGAAAACTGGAAAAAAAAACCCTTCTTATCTTAAATTACAGGGATGGATGCGCACATGTTCCATTGATGGATTTTTTTTTTATCAGCTTAAAATAGGTTCCCTTTTTAAACATCATTATACCATTGGCAAATTCGCTGTGGTGGTTCATTATGGTTCCTAAAAAAACAACAGAAACAGATGGTTTCCTCAGTCTCATGCTGTTGACACATTCCTTAATTAAAACCACATTTCCCACACATCTTGTTGTTTTGTTGTATAGAAAAGGGTATATTTTTCCTTTGAGGGTATTCCTCAGTGCTCATTAACAAACACCAGTTCCCTCTGATTCTTTTTTATATTTCAAGTTCACACTAAGGCCAACAAATCTGATTACTTTAACTCTTAGAAATAATGCCCCCTGGCCCCTCGTCACTCACAGTGTGTTGGCATGACAGATGCTACCGAACACCGCAGCACCCATGAGCCTCAGCGTCTATTGCTTTCAAGAAGCCAGTCAGAGTTAGCAAACTCAGAATGCTTCGGGGCGATCGTTGTGAACGGAGCACTGCAGCGTGGTTTCAGAATTAATCCAAAATGATTGATAACTTTAGGCTAATCTTAGCCTTCACCCATGAGTCATCTCACCTCCATGTTATGGTCTGTGAGATTTGTGGCTTTGTTTGTAAAGATTGAATTATTGCCCTAGTTGTTTCCCCATGTCTTCCTGTGCCTCCCATTATGATTTCACACATACTTAGTATTGATTTTCATGTTTCCCTGCGTCAGTGATGGCTTTCGTTCTCTCTTGTGCCTGCCTTGAGTTTCGCTTCCATCCCTACGTTGTTTTCCAGATTATCTACACCTGTGTCTTGTGTTCCTCGGTTGTGGCCCGTGTGCGGCTATAAATAGACCTGTCTCCCAGTGTCTTCGGTTGTGAGTCTTTTCTCCCGTGTGCTTTCAGGGTTCCCTGAAGTGTTTGGTGTCACTTGGTTTCCTTCTGTGGATTTCTGTGTCTTGGATTTCTGCATCAACCGGATTAAAGGTTTGTTTCCTGTTAACTCAGTCCGCCTTTGGAGTGTGTGTCTGTGTCTGGGTCATCTGAAATTCATGACACTCCTCGTGTTTCAAATTGTGCATACGCCTGGAACAAGCAATGTCTGTCTTTTACTCGAATTTACTATGTTCACCAGCAACAGACCTGATTATATAATTACAGGCGACCGTATTAAGAGTCGAACTTGTTGAAATACAGAAAAATCTTCCAAACTAAATGTTGTATTTAACTTCTAATGGATTCAAACTTCCTCTGACTATGAATGGGACTCCACGCTGTGTAGGAGCGTGAGCCCTCTTGAATTTGCACTTAAAATGCTGTTCAACCTTTTTAGCACACCATAACAGTAGGAACATGAGGGAAAAGACTGCAGTAAGGTGCAAAGATCATAAAAAAACCCTTGGGAATAAAAAGAGTATGCAGTGTAGGAATACACAGCAATACCTCTGCTGTGGACACACTCCTGCAGACATGACAGATTCGCCCTGGCTTAAGATCAGACGACCTCCTGAGTTATTACAAATTCCTAGCAGTCCCCAGGCAATGCGAGTCCTGTGTGGCTAGGGGCTGCTGGGAGGTCTCTGACCATTTGTACCACAATACACACTTTTTGTAATTTTGCACCTCTACACAAACTTTCAGCTTTAATTGAGTTGTATACATTAACATCATGAGTGATTATTGTTGCATTAAGCGTGGAGGAATTGAAGTCTTTTTTCTTGTGTACACTGTGTGCACCATTCTCACTGGCTCAGAAATAATTGGACTGATGTGCTCTATCATTTTTTCCTAACATTGAGCGTTAGTCTCTTTATATCATTGATTTGAGGGGGATTTCAAAACTAACAGCTTGCAGAATTGTGCAGCAATCACACTTTGAAATACACGCGCTCTCTTCTTTCCCCCCCTGTCTTGCCAGTTTTTGGCGGCCCCTGTTTGGGTTCTGGAAATGATTACATGGCAGACAGACCAATCAGATAAAGCTGCTGCAGTGACTGCATAAGGTCATGGTTAGGGGTGAGATGTCACATTCCTCCCCTCTCTGATTAGATCCACTCTTCACACTGTTACACTGTAAACTGTCACAGCTGCCGGAGTGCATGTGCACCAAAATCAAGGCCTTGCCTTAGTGCATTGTAATTATTTCAAGAGGATACTTGGGTGATGTCATACTCACAGACACATAGGCAACTTATGCTTGATGTGTGTTGTCATTGTTACACACAGGGAGACATTAACACATCGAACAACGAAAGCTTGTGGATTGGAATGTGTTTTATGTGCAGCTGTTGTACTGAAATCCATTTTCTGCTGCCAGAGTCAACCAAACCAAGTTGTGCCAGGCTAAGCTCGAACATGGCTAATGGAGCCATGGATTTTTATGTGTTTGTCCTGGTTCAGTGTTTCTGGCACTTTGCTTCACGCTTGGAGTCTTTTTTCCACATTTTGCAGGCTGGAAAAAGAGGCTACAGGGCCAGAGCGAGGACTTTATACTCCTGCACACACACACACACACACACACGCACACACGCACACACGCGCACACGCACACACGCACACACACGCACGCACACACCCACACACACACACACACACACCTACACACACACACACACATGCACACACACACACACACACACACACATGCACACACACACGCACACACACATTTCCGTTCAGGCCCGTGACCTGGGTTGACGTCTTCACATGGACGCTTGCACATGTGCACGTGTGCCAGCTTCAGTCAGAGTTCAAGTTGCATTTAATCAAAAATCAACGCTAACTCCTTTGAGCAGCCTGATTGTTGATATTTGCGCGTTGATTACGGCGTCACATTTATTGCCGCTGATGTTTTGTTTGTGTGAAATGTGTGCCTGCTGGCGAAAGACTATGTCAGCTACAATGATACGGTGAAGGGGATTACTACTCAGATGCAGCGAGTATATCAACTCAAACATCTGGTTCCCTCTGAGTGTGAGTGAGCTGTAGACCTGAGTGTTACCCCACTCCAGAGGTCCTTCAGGGAAATGAATGGGGCTGATGCACTGAGAGGGGCTGACACAGCCAGATTAACAGATTTTTATCACCGCAAATGGAACTTGTTTCACAATCTGCAGAGCCTTCCTTTTTCACATAGTCACTCAGACATAATTAGTATGCATCACATGAGTCGCCTTTGTTTTTTCCCTCTCTTTTCATAGTCTCTCGCTGTGTAAGGAGAGAGCTTTTGGACAGATGCTTCTGGTTTTAGCGTGGTTTGCCTTTTTCAGTAAAGCAAAGGTCACAGATACCTGGCTAAATGAACCAATGAAACACAATCAAGACACTGCTATGCACCAATAGTTTATTAAGTTGTCTGAAAATGTTAAATCGATGCCTATCCAAATGTTTCGTCATACCGATAATTCCAGAAATCTCTGCGTGTCCATCCATCTGTTATTTGCTTGTCTCGAGAACTGTTCATCTGATTAGGTGCAGACTTGGTGGGTTTATTTTTGGGGGCGTGAGTAAATGCTTGCAGTGCCCAGATATAAAATAAATAATAATAATATTAATAATAACCAGGATTGCACTTTTTCTGAATGAGTTCTGAACTAATGCTGCACATTTCGGAGTTGTTTTCACACTGTGGGTCCTGTCTTTGTTACAGTAATTGTTGCTCATTGTTTTGCTTATTTATGTGGTCACGCTTTGGATGGACGTATTTTTGCTTGCTGGCATATCTACACTTCCTTCTGTACTTTCTTCTATTTTCACGACAGCACTGTTTTGGGGGGTTGAAGCTGAGCCATTCAAATGGAATTCAAAAAAATGTGCATGTGAATGTGTTAAAAATGTCCCACTGCTTTGTGATGGAAATGCTCAAAAAGCGTATGGGGCCAGGCAAAAACAAATAAACAAATTGAGCCTGTGAGAAGATAGCTGGCCATTGCCAAGTTACAGGAACTGAAAAATGTTTCATGAATTGACTGAAAACGTTCCAAAGCCCTTGAAATTTGGGATGTGAGGCTTTTGACGGAAGTTATCACTTCTCTAACACTGGCACCAGTAACAGATATATGTTCTCAAAATTGGAATATGGCCTCTCATTCTGTGCCAAGAAATCCTGGCAAATAAACCCAATGCTTGTTTCCAGATTGGTGGTTTTAGTAGCACAAACATATGGCAAAGGCAAAGTTGTCTTAAAGAAGAAATGTTCCAAGTGAATGATTCAACCGACTGTAAGTTATACCTAATTTGCAAGCTAGAGTGTTTCAGGCAGATATTTAATATATCAGTTGAAATGTAATATTTTTATTTTCTTTTTCAACTTGGAAAGGTTTGCAGGCCATACTTCAAAACCAGGGATTTATGGCTATAATTTGAACTTTGAACTGTGATAACTAACTTCTTAAAACCTCAAACTGCTCCGTGTACTTTTTAGAGTCGGCCTACCTCAGTTTCAGCTCAGCTTTTGCCTGAATGGGTGCTTTTATTGAAATATTCTGCTAAACCGAGTGTGAACCTGAATGGTGGAAGAACCAGGCTGGGATGTTGTCTGCAGTTGTCCTTTCTCAGCACATGCAGCACACATCAGAAGATACTTTGTGTCAGCCTCACTAATTGCAATACTCAGCGTGTTTTAGGCAAAGTAGAGCATGCAGAGTCCATTAAAGTCCATCTAATCTCCATTCCAAATTTGTGCATTCTTGCATTCAGCTTTTGGGACAAATTTTTCATCAAAATGAATAGTAGTAATAGTAATAATAGTATGTTTCGTTCATACATTTTCCTGTTGTGTGTTTTTGTTTGTTTATTAGATGAAACTAGTAGAGAGAAATAGCGCTGGTTCAGGACTTTAAAGTGAGTAAGCCAGTCTTTCTTGTGGGAGCCTATTGGCTAGCCCACTGCCTTATCCTTAGTTTTAGCCTTCCAGTGTAGTCAGGGTGCTCAGATGGTGAATGACATCCATCCATCCATCCATTTTCTTCCGCTTGTCCAGGGCCAGATCACAGGGGCAGTAGCCAAAGCAGAGAAGCAGACCTCTCCTTCCCCAGCCACCTCCTCACCCCATCTCTAAGGGACATAGGGTGAGCAGTGCAGTCATGCAGATACATAAAAAAAAGACAGTCACCTGACATTCACAAAGGGTTTTGAGATTGCATTTCAGCAAATGCCATCCCCCTTTTGCTCAAAACATGAACTGTTCACATGCCAACATCACTGGTTGGGAAAACACCGACCGACCAACTACAAATGGAACCAAGAAAACTTCTGGTACCACAGATTTTGCCCCTTGCCTACAGATTTTGCATATTCATAAGCAGATATTAGATTATAGAGAACACGGGCTCCTTAAGAGCCTTGGAAAAGTACGATTCTACAGTCACTTATGAGACTGAACAAGTTGTCAGGATGGTACTCTGCTGGTAATGACCTTATGAACCCCTCTGTTAAAACTCTCTCAGTGGCTCTGGGAGTCATCCCTCCCAGGTTAAGAGTAGATGGCGTGTTTACAGTATTGGATTGCTCCCTTGGAGGAGGTCCGCAGAGACACAATCCCTTCAGTCTCTGTCCCCCCTCTCCCATCCAGGCCCTTTTCATGATCTCACGCCCTCTCTGACCCTCAGGCCCAGGGGAGTCTCTCCACATGGCTGAAGGAAAAACAGTTTAACAGCAGTATCGGGAGGACGCTAGCTGTAACATGGTCTGACTGAATATTTATACAGCAGCAGCAGGTCGCTTTCTGTGGATGGATGATAAGAGCAAAGCAGTCATTTTGCTGCTGAACACTATTTTCATTTCCCCAACGTGCTCCTGGCAGGAGCTGCACCAACTGGTCAACATTAGCAGTGCTTAGGGTGTGTGTTTTTCCTTACCCTCTTTATCAGTACTTTCAAAAAGCTACAATTACTTTTGAAAAGCCTTTTAGAAAGTTTGGCTTGACTGTCCTTTCTGCTCTCTGTATTTATTATTATGTCATCTCGCGTGCACTTATGCAGCTCTGTCACTGTGTTAACTACTTTTAAGAAGACAGGTTATTATTATAATTGCTAAAAAAAAAGGGCAAGAAACAATAACAACGACCGGTGCCTTATAATTTGACTGAAAGCGCTTTTTTTTTTGAGCACTAGAATTATCTTTTTCAGACTTAAAGAAAAGCAAAATGAAGGTGAGCTTCAGGTCATCACCACTTTCAATGAGGACAGCTAACATATGTGGCTGATTATTTATGAACCCCTATGGGCTTCCGCCTGCCAGAATCTACACACCACCTAAAATATGGCTTTAAGGTTACCAAGAGCAAGTCATGAATATCTATAGCTGTGTTAAAGAAGTGCAACAAGCTGTGGGACGGCCTCCGAGTCCTAAAGGTAAACACACAGAGCCAGAGAGCGTGGCTGGAGGCTTTGGGTTAAGACGAGAACAACTTCAGATTGTGGTGAGAAATGAAATGCGGCGTGTCAGGGGAACTTGATGATACATTTGTGAGATTGTGTATAAATCCATGCTACTGCATGTATGAATTAGACACTGATGAGGATTTCTTTTTAGTGCATATGTGTTTGTTCTCAGGTGTCCTTCCAGTATTTTTAATGTTGGATTATTTGATTATTTATTTGAATTCTAATCTAAGTTTTAAGTTCAGCGTTTCCCACAGATTTAGATTCTATTTGTGGTTGGAGACATATGTGCACACTTATGTGTAATTTACGGTACTGCAGTTGCATTCATTTGCACAATAAGGCAGCTTACAGAGAGGTTGTGCTTCCTCGCAGGCCTCCAAAATCCCAACTGCACGTTGCTGGATGTGGAAGATGCTGTGAATCGGTCGAATGCTGATTGGCTGACAAACGGGCCAGAACAGGGAAGGGAGGGACAGCGGAGTTGACCGGGAATGGGAGAAGTGAGGGGGAAAAAACATTAAAGATTTAAAAAAAAGAAAGAAAGAAATGCAGTATGAAAAGTACAGGCAGTCGCTGCAGTGGGCACTTTTCATTGTTTTTGAAACCTGCTTTCACTTCAGCTCCCTGCGTGTTAGAACTGCTCTCCTCTATGCCTGGAATGGAACAACAACAGCACAAACAAGACTAACCAGCAGACCGGTTTGCTCGGCACCCTCTGCAGATTTAGCCCAGCAGCACGTAAACCAGTTCGTCACCTGCTGCAGGTTTATGTTAGAGTGGAATGGACCTCCAGTGCAGTAGGACTACCCTTGCCAGCTGGAATCCAAGATGGTATGTGTCCAAACCTCACTCTCTAATTGATGTCTAGCACCACGATAGCATCTTTGCGAAAATGTGAGACAGGAAGGCTGTCAAGTTACCAGATTTACTAACTGCCGTTTAGTCACTTTTTCTGCTATCACAAAATCTTGAGGTTTGCGTGTTTTACAAGGTGAGTGGACAGTTTATCGTAGTGGAAATTACAGAGATCTACACACTAAATTTAACTGTAAAAACTTCCACTTATAAATCTTGGCCTGCATGAACTAGGCTTGAATATCTGTGCTGTCATTTGTTTCACTGTCCTGCAGTTCATTAGGCTTCAGTAACATCCAGAGTGATACTTTATTACTCCTCTTAGCAATATGATTCTTTCACTTACCCGCAAGAAGGTCAAAGGTGAGGTTCAGCTACAGAACAGCAGCTGTGGAGCGACTCAAAGTATCTTCACCAGTGGCTTATTGGTGGTTTAGTGGGGATCATCACGCTGAAGTGGCATTCACACTAATATCAGTTCCTCTTTTATTCTTTCCAATTAAATAAGAATGAAAAGAACATTCACACAATGGTTTAATCCTTATCCCTGCAAAGCTGCGGCCCTATTGGCAGTGCTGGAATGCTGTCAGGTCTTAGACGTTATAATCAGAACCAGATTCAGCAAGCCAGGATCCCATGCAATCGCAATCAAGTCAAAGCAACGCCTCAAGAATTCGCCCCCTTCCGCTGCGACTGTAACCTCGTGTCAAAAAATGTAGCTCCAGATTTGATTAGCAGTAGAATTGCAGCAGACACTTTCAGTGTTTCTTTGTAAGAGTCCTCCAAGTCAAAACAAATTAGACCTCCATTTAATGAGATTATTTCCCAAGGATCGCAGGAGGAAAAGAGGTCTGTTGTGGATTTATTTTCAAATGTGACTGAAGTGAATTGTCTGTTTGTCCAAAATGTAAATGAGAAGATGGGTGGTGCTGAGACTTTCACGAAAAGAGAAAATAATCCATTTTCCAATTGGAAAGTTGTCAGGAGAATTCACTTATATTTTTCACCACTCTGACACAGAGCCCGTGGCTGTCAGGGCATCAACGGGGACCACTTTGGCAACCACCGCATCAGAATTTATTACCACAGGAAGTGAGGGTAGGTTAGAAATATTCTTTGTGGACACTAATCATAGAAAAACATTCATTCAGTGAATTTTTGTTGGTCTGGAGCCACGCAATGAATTTCTGTTGACTTGGACAAAAAGTTGAAAGATATAATAAGCACCACAGATCTAAGACATCACTCACTACTTAAGTCTGTCTGTTTAATATATGTGCTGAAGGAGTATCAGTGATAGTGGCTGATTTGTGTTAGAAATATAAGAAATGGCTATATTTTTTTAAGATTTTCTTTAGTGTATATAGCGCTCAACTTAGTCTCCCTCGAGGAAAACAGGCTGTAACGAGCCCTCTTTTTGTATTAGCCTGAATACCTTTGAGTTCATTTTTTTAAAATATAAGTGTTAGTAGTAATGAAACAAACTGATTCACGCTGGTGTGAAATGTGATCAGAATGTGATCGTCTTAGGCTGCATGCTGCTCAGTCTCTTTAAGACCACCGTTTGGCACATTGCAGCATCTTAAACTAACTCCACTAAATGTTATTACACTGCAGGGTTGATATTTTGGATGCTCACTGATACTACTGTAGCTTTAAAAGCTAATACTCATATGTGACAAAGTCCACAACAAATAATAACTCAGACCCCAAAAAATAATCTGATAAGCTGGATGACGATGATGATGATGATGCTTTAACTGATTAAAGAACAGCTCTATAGCCATGCATAATAGAGCTGTGCTGGCGTTGTTCCTACAACATTAGGATAAATGTTGCCCCATCGCTGACTGACCAATCATGTTTTTGTGATGTCGTAGCTTTGCAATTTAGAGAAATAGACCACTTATGGGAGCAATTTGCCTTTGGGGGTTTTCTTCCAGAATGCCAAGCATAGAAAGGCATTTTAATACATTATTGTGTTATTAAAGAGTCTATTTTACAGAAACAATAATGTTTTCCTAAATCTAACAAAGTCGTTTTAGTAGGTTTTTGGACTAAACCATTGCGCAATCTCAAAACTGTAAATTCTTTTGAAATAGCAGTGCCATGACGACACAAAAACGTGATTGCTCAGTTGCAGTGTTGCTCCTCCAGTATTAGTATGATGTTCTTAAAACGAATCCAGTTAAGTCAGATAAACTATATATTCAGACTAGATTTTCAGAGTTTTTATAAGACACACCAACTAAGTGAAATATGCCACCTGGGGTTCAGTTGTAATAAACGCTGACTTGCTTGTCTGACACTTGCGGGCAGAAGGAGGAGGATGAAAGTTTGGATTTACTAGCATGGAGGAGGAGTGTGTGAGGGGTTAAATAGCCTAGATTTAGATGAGCACTTCCTCCATCTGATCTGAACTGCTGTGTGCACTTTAATAAGCACTTTCATTTATATTAAAGATGCAAATGTAGCCTTTACAGGGAGATTGATATGCATGGAGGAAGTGTGTGTAAGTGTGTGTGTATGTGTGTGTGCCACTTTATCAAGGTCCTCTGTTCATTAGCCCAGTGTAATTGTGTTAGCAGTGCTGCTGGCAGGGCGGGAAGAAAATATCTGTGTGCAAAGGTCACATCAAAGGAAAGAAGACATACGGATAGATGACACACACACAGACACACACACACATGCACATGACGGTCGCACGCATGCTGCTGTTCGCATACACCAAACATCTACAGCGAGATGCAAACAGCCACGTTCTCAGATGAAGACAGCTTTGGCTGTGGCTGCGAGCTTGTTTTGCCCTAAGGTATGCATATGTCTTTGTGTGTGTGTGTGTGTGTGTGTGTGTGTGTGTGTAGGTGTAGGTGTGTGAGTGGCTGCTCCAAGTGGCAGTGTTTAATCAAGTGTGATATTCCTCCTCTCTAAGCTTGGCATCTGCAGTGTAGGCAGCAGAAAGAGCAGATAAATTATCTCCTGTGGTGTGTGTTCGGTGTTCATAGGATTTTTTTTTTTTTCATGAGTCTATGACTGTCATTCGGCTGGGTTTTGTAGACCTATACAGCATTCGATCATATTATGCGATGAAAAAGCAGAGTGCAGCCAAAGAAGAACGTGCCAAAGAAATCTTGCAGTTAACACATTCAGGCTTTGAAGACAGGATTAGAATCATAAATAGCAACAGAAATGACAGTGAGAGTACGTATATACATAAAGCTATCCTCAAATAACTTCTTTCCAGTTAGTGGGTGTGAGAGCCCTCTTACGTGATCAAGTGTGCGGCTTGTTTATGCTGTGTAAAATGAAATATGATAACTTGAGTAGTTGACACATCGTAGCAGTTAGGATCACACTCTTTCCTGCCTGTGTGTGGGTGTATAATTGTGACTCTTCAGTGTGGATATGTGTAATATTAACAGAATCCTTATGACAGAAGTTCTTAATCGTTTCAAAACTGCAATCAGGGATTTTTATGATTTCACTCATGAAAAGTTGTATCGAATTTAAATTTGGCCATGTGTCCCCTCGCTCCGATCACTCCCTGGAAGTTCCGGTCTCACTCTCTGCATGCGTCCATCTTTGAGTTCACTGTGGACTTACTCAGAGAGCAGACATCAACTTGACCTGGCTCTGTGTTGAGGATCGCATTCATGATGAGAGCCAGAGACCAAATAGCAGCGCTCAAAGCAGTGCATAGGTGCAAACAAAGACAAACAAAGAGGGAATTGGACACATTTTAATCAGTCAAGGCCCTCGTCACACAGGCGTAGGGTCCGGTTTGCAATCTTCTGGTACCCAGTGGCTGCTATTTAAAATGTGCCTTCCCCAACTGGTTGTGAGTGGTTGCTGAAAGTTTGTTAGCAACAGTCTGCTTAGAGGCTGGTCAGTGACAAGCCAGCCAGTCTCCTTGTGACCAGAGGTTGCCACGGGCTTACTGATTGAGCTCAAGGCCAGTGTGACTGAGGACTAGTAAGGATGCTATATAGAGACATACAATATTAATAGATTAAATGGGAAATGAGCTTTCTCATTGCTCAGATGTCGCACTTAGCTACAGAACAGATGGGGATTTAGTGTCTTCCTTAAAGACACTTCCTTAAAGTGTTTCCATGGGTGGAGGCAGCTTTGTAAACTGGAAGTGTACTTGTTTGCTTAGAGAGAAAGGTGTGAATAAGACAGGTGCATCCCCTTGGCCTAAACACAAAGGAATATTGTAGCTTGGGTTCCTGGTCTATGGATGGCTAACGCTTCATGACGGTTAATAGTGGCAGACCTATTTCAGTTAAACGTGGCCACGGCCTCATAATTCACATTCATAGATTCAGTTTGACGTTGCACTTACTGCAGATATCATTATCTCCGATGTCCCGTGGCCATCGGAGTGGGGCAGGTATCTCGGAATTATGTATAAAGCCATGAACAGGTAAGAAAGGCACATTAAAGAGGTAATATGAAAACTTTCTCTGCAGTCTGCAGGACACCAGCTGCGGCTACAGGACACCTCCAAAATCTGTTCACTGTTTTTCACAGTTTTATCCAGCAGCTTGATTTTCTTTTTAGAACCGTAAAGGGCATTCAAAGGGTGGTTAGTGACCTGTCAGAGTGGCTGATGGAGTAGGTAATTATCAAAATTTACCAGTATTTGGCTCATTGCTGCTGTTAATTTTTCAAGTAACTATTCTTCGCAGCCAAAAGGCTTTTATCGTGATTATCAGCAGCAGTAGTTATTTTAACCTCTTAGCACCTCTTTAAATGACTGAAGTGCGCTGACTGTGTTCAGAACAGCACCGACAGCAGAGTGGACGTCCTACTTCAATTGGCCATTACGTTATGATTGAACCCATAGATAAGTTCACTGTCAAAGCGTGGCTCTCATATTCTATTATTTCCATGAAGATTAGGCTGTTTGAAGCATTTGAAGCCTCACATATAAAATCGCAGCATTAATGATGAACTTATAGATGCTGTTCTGTGATAGTTTTTAGTGCAGATTAGCACTCTCAGACTGCTGTGTGACAAAATGTTAGCAGGCACATTCGTGGCTGCTGTTCCTGTGTTTCACATATTGAAACATTATTTCCCAAAACACTAAGACTCCATTGGAAATTCAGCAAGATTGACTGGATGCTGACATTACAGAGCTGACAGAGTTGAGCTGGAGAAACCACCTCTGCGGTCTGCAGGGGTAAACCAGGGGAGCTGAATTTAGGCTTGCTCTCAGAGAGAAGCAGTAAAAACAGAAGCACCAGCCTGTGAGTTTCACTTTTCAGTAAATTAGCCCGTACACGATGGGCAGCTTAAAGCGTCTCTGTGGTCACAGTGAACGTGCAGCTGAGGTCAGAGAGCCTATAAATGATAAAACTGCAGCAGCTTAAAAGAAACTGTGTGCACACTCAGCAAACAGCAGTGCATCAGTCAGGTTTGACTGTCAAGCACACAGAGTTTGGTTTTGTTTCTTCAGCTGTTGGTAATATTGTAGTGGTTACTAGGATTGTTACCAGGAATGGAGATGATGCATTTTTACCAGAAAGCTTGAGTTAGAAACTAAACAACACGGGAATTTTTGAGCTTTCATCAACAACCGCACTCGAAATGATTATTACTCAGGGTGATATGTCAACATTTTCTAGTTGGATTCTCATTAAGCTTCAGATGGACATTAGTGTTTGCCCTTTTCCTCTAAGCTTTTCTAACAATTCCACAAGGATAATATTTATATATATTATTTATTCATTTATTACTCAAAAAGCTACAGAGTGTGGTCGCCAAGTGCTGATTCTCCAACGCTCTGCTGATTCATTAACTGCAGAGTTCCAAAATCCATCCATCCGTCCATCCATCCATCCATCCATCCATCCATCCATCCATCCATCCATCCATCCATCCATCCATCCATCCATCCATGCCATTGTGAGGATATTAGCTTTCTAACTATAGACATTCTTGCAGTGCCTTTGTTTGTAGACTTCTAGTTATGGTTTAAATAACCTAAATCCATATTTTTATGGCAGTGACTCAAATGAAGATGCTAAAACAATATGAAAATGTGAAAGGGGTCAGTTGCTGATGAACCTACCAGCCATCCACCGCTGCAGCTCCCCTCAGCTTTGTAGAGGTTTCAGCTCATTGCTTAGTGGTCCAGCCACAGTTGTATCTCAGTTGTCACTGATGAAAAAACAAAAATCATTGCAAGCTGATAAACGTAGTGGTGCACGCCGCACCTAAAGAGCCAGGAGGCACCGATGGAGACCACAAACAGAGCTCAAAGGACAGTTAATATTGGAGTTTTGTTCATCAGGTGAGCTGAAACAAAACGTCAAATCAAAGAAGAGCTTGGGGAATCAACTTAAAACTATTTTGATGCTGTGGTAACTTGATTCTGCTGCCCCAAGTGGCCAAAACAACCAGTTATTGTTTCTGGAAGTGCAGTATGCTAAAAATCTAGTAAGCTTGCATTGTTTGAGGGAAATATTGGCTACAACAACTCCATCTATAGCCTAACTGTAGTAATAGCTGTACCTGTGCTTTGGCGTATCATTTAACCAGTTTCTCAGCGTATACTTTCAAAATCAATAAAATGACAATACACCTCGATAATGATCATTGGATCCACTCAGTCTCTCCCAGAACAGGTGTTGCCAAATCAGTGTGTTTACATTTCTGCCCTGCTAATGACGACTGAACATTTGCACTAACAACCGCAGTTTATTGCCAGTGTTACGGTGCTGCTGCAACAATAAAACAGATTTCTATTGCGGTTTGAATATAAAGTCTCTCAACCAGGATAGATGGTGATATTCATCTGGCCCCTAGATATTAAACTACAGTATGCACATACTTTCCCATCTGTCTCCCTCTACGCAGACCCATCAGCAACTTTGGAGAACTTCTTTCCTCTTCAGTTGTCCTCATGCCGTTGTTTCTGTAGTGTGTCCTTTATATCTGTACATGCAAGTACCACACATGCACATGCACTGACTCCACTGAAGTGATTTTCAGAGTGCAACTGAATGGCCCATGCACTTTCTTTCTTTTGTCGTTTTCTCTTTACCACCCCCCCCCCCCTCCCCCCACCTCTATCCTTCATTGCTCCCTCTCACTCTCATTTTCTTAAACTGCAAAATTGCTGTTCTGCGGTTGGGAGCCAGCTTCGATTATCTACGGCAAATTCCCTGATAAAGAACAGTGTTTCTGGGCCTATTCAAGCACTTAAAGCCCCTCTAAATGGCTTTAGCTGCAGGGTCCCCTCTTTGGAGACTATAAACATACACATACACACACTCCGTGCAGTGATTTCAACACCCATCGTGGAAATAATCCAACTGCAGAGCAATTTCTTTTTTTAAGGTTTGTCAGCACATACAAATACCTGTCTCTCTCTCACACTCTGACATTTCTATCCACTCAAGCATCTGTTAATACCCTCCTGCCGGACAGTCGTCCGCGTGCCTGCAGCATGTGGATGCCAGGTCATGCTAGAATTATTTCTGTTTGTAAGAGAGGAAATGTTGGTATTTTGTAGGAGACTGCCATCTTAGCACAAAGGACAGGATGTGTCATTTCCTCAAACAGTTTGATTAAATTCTTATAGGGTAAAGTCTGTTACGTCACAGGAGAATAGATAATACCATAAAAACATTTTCTTTTTCATGATAACATGTACGTCTGTAAAGTGCACATGAAGCTGTGCAGCAGGAAATAGAAAAAGGTAAACCGTATATTTTATGTTCATTGTGCATAGAGTGAATTATTTAAAGCCTTTTTGGCTGTAATTTTTATGATTGTGGCTTATAGCTCATGAAGAAATTCAGTATCTCAAAATAGTAGAATAAATCCTATGAGCAATCAAAAATGGATTTACAAGACAGAAACATCCAAAATGTTCATTTTGCACTCTACTTGGGGTTGGGGCTCATTTACCATGGATTACTGCATCACTGTGGCGTGGCATGGAGGCAATCAACTTGTGGAACTGCTCAGTTGTTACTGAAGTCCAGGTTACTTTGACGGTGGCCTTCAGCTGGACAATCAAGCAGAGTAATAACATGGTCAGCAAACCAGTTGGTAGTAGTTTTGGTACTGTGGCCAGTCCTGCTGGAAAAAGAAAATGGGCTTTTCCATAAAGGTTGTCAGCAGATGGAAGCATGACCAGCAGATGACAAAATCATCACAGACTCTGGACACCTGGACTTCAAACACCTTGCATTCTGTGCCTCTGTACGCTTCCTCCAGAATCAAGGGCCTGGATTTCCAAATGTAGAGCAGAATTTACTTTCATTTGAAAAGTGGAGTTGGGAACACTGAGCAGTCCAGTTCTTTTCCTTTTCCTCCCGGTACGATGCCTCTGACGTCGCGATGTGGCTTGATAGTATAGGAGCCCCATTCCTGAAGAGATCTGTGTGCAGTGGCTCTTGATGCTCTGACACCAGCCTCAGTCCACTCTTTGTGAAGCTCTCCCGAGTTCTTGAATAAACCTTGCTGGATGATCTCAGGAACCTTTTCCTGCCACAATTTATATTTGCTTTAATACGCCTTCTGTGACAGAGCCTCCTTGTGGACGGTGTCAGTGATCGCCATCTGGACAACTCACAGCTCAGCAGTCTCGCCTGTGATTGTGGTTGTGTGTAATGAAAAGGACCAGGAGACCGAGTATATTCTCTTTAACGATAGAGGACATACTGGATTTCTGATTTAACTTTTTAAAGATTATTTATTTATTTAAGGTAAACCAACCGTCAGAGCTGACCTCCAACACATGCGGTCTCTTAACTTGTGAGTGAATTGAACCATAAGCACAGGGGCTGGGTATCAGTAATAAATGGAACAGACAGTATAAATGGTTTCTAATTCATGTAAGCAAAATATTAATAATGCTTAAAAAGGCCTACAGGAACATTTTCTTATTTTCAGAACCGCTGTGTTGTGTGATGAAGAGAAATTAGTTTTCTCCTCATTGGCTATGCATTGCAAGTGCAAACCTGTGCTCTTTGTGATCCAGCCCATCCACATGACCTCAACAACAGAGGTAAAATCTACGAGAAACAAATCGGCAAAAATAAATAAAACACAAATGCTGTTTTTGTTTGTTTGTACTCGTGCGTAAGTAGTTTGAACAGCTGCTCTGCTTCCACCCTCCACCTTTTATTTCAAGGAGAGAGTGCTAGAAATCCAGTGTGGGGAAACACTCACGCACAAACATCAGGTACCGGCTGATGGATCTGAATATTTCTAACAACAAAGAGGTGTCAGCACACTTATAACTGCCGTGGACAGACAAAATGTTGCTGTTGACATTTCTGCAAGAATCCAACAAAAATGGCCATCAGCTTTTTAACAACCCGAACAAAATGTGAATTTCACGTTGTTGTAGTGGAGTAGATTGTAGTGTTTTTCTATTTTTTTGGGGTGGGGTGGGGTGGGGTGTATGACATGATAATCAAAAACACAAGTATACAAAAAAAAAGTATAAAATGTTTAACTTATTAATAAAACATTTTTATTCTAAACCATTCTAATGGATGTGCTGGGTGCCACCAAACAGCCATTATGGTTCAGTTTTTTCCTGACTGGCAGCAATTTCATGGCCTGCTGTAAACTAATGCATTATCTACTTTAGTCGAAACAATAGAGCACGTCCTCTTCTTCATCAGGTTACGTTAATGTTCTAAAAAATGCAGTAAAAGCACAGGTGACATCCCCCCCCCCACTCACAGCTTTATAATAGGTGTTTTGATTTGAGAGGCATGACCCACCTTTACCCTTGATTGGGAAAACTCTCACTACGCCACCCTCTCCACCTACATGTATAAAATTAATAGTGATTGCTTCCGTTAATGGGAGTGTGTCTGGCCCAGTGAGAGTAGCAATCCACTCACAAATGACACAGGTTGAAATAAACCAAATTCACCAATAATAATAAAAAAAAAATGCAAAGAAGGATTTTTAATGTACTCTGATTTGGTCCATCACTCTGCTTACATACTGCATCATGTTTCTTTTCTTTTTTCTTTTTTTTACCTTTGGGACCAAAAGAATGACTTTGTGCAAGAATGTTATTATGTTGTTATGGACAAAACTGATATAAATGTAGCTGAGGTGATTTTGTCCATTGCTGCATTTAAAAAAAAAAATATGGAACAGTTGTCAGGATTTCGTTTTATCTGGAAAAATCCTTAAACCCTTCCATTCTGGCGAGCTTGGGGAGACAGAGCGAGGGTATTGTAGAAGAGACTGAGTCAGATTAAGAATGATTAAGGCTCATCCACTCAGCTCTGTTCACTGTGGATTTCCACTGCACTTTCTGAAAGAGTGATGGCTGAGCCGCACCTGTCAGCTTGAAAAATAAGCATGTGTGAGTGCGTCTTTGTATCCGCGGGCGTCCAAGCACGAGTTTGCGTGTCCGTATCGCTGGCCCTGTTTGTGGAAGTGTGTGTGTTTTTCCACAGGAGATTTTATGCCTTTAGGCATCTATTTGTGTGTGGCTGTGTGTTTGTGTGTGTTTATTACAAAATAAATACTTAAATAACAAGTTGTATGTGTGTGGGTGTGTGAATAGTTCTTATGATTGAAGTAAAATTACTGCACTGTCTGCTTCAACCTACTAATCTCTTTTAGATTGGTTAGAAAACCAAATTGTGTGCGTGTGTGTGCGCGCGCACATATAATTTACTTTGTTAAACCACAAAAAAATATTTTTTTATTTTTAATGATTGCTATATAACTAAATGATGTCCGTGAGTGTGTGTGTGTGTGTTTGTGTTCAGTGTGATGCTAAGCACTATGCCAGTTTGCCTTCTTCTGTGTTGTGTGTGTGCATGCAGCTGTCTGTGAGGTCAGTGTGTCTGTTGTGGAATGTGGACTGTAAATGAACCACAGTGTCCCCACTGCATGGTGCAACAGCCCACATGTGCGCGCGTGCACACACACACACACACACACACACACAGACAGTCTGACCCACATTCTCTTTATTCTCACACAAACACATCTTTTTGGGGAGATTCACACATGAATCTAGGTTTTTCAGTCCTGAAACAGTTACATCCTCTTGCATCAGCCAATACCCAGTACCATCCATCCATCCATCCGGCCATCTTCTGTTTATCCAGTTCAGGGTCACTGTGGGGCTGAAGACTACAGTGGTGTGAAAAAGTGTGTTCCCCCTTCCTCATTGTCTGTTTTTTTGCATGTTTGTCACACTTAAGTGTTTCGGAAAATCAAACCAATTTAAACAATAGTCAAGGACAACACAAGTAAACACAAAATGCAAGTTGTAAATGAAGGTGTTTATTAGTAAAGGTGAAAAAAAATCCAAACCACCATGGCCCTGTGTGAAAAAGTGATTGCCCCCTAAACCTAATAACGGGTTGGGCCACCCTTAGC
>VUQK01010806.1:22239-35425 GCA_015106715.1 Bujurquina vittata | reverse complement strand
AGCTGATGGAGAGAGGAGAGTGGTGAGGGTCAGACGATGAGAGGGTGAACTTGAAAACTGTCCCTTTTATAAAACGCAGCTCTTACACCAAATCGGTTACTTTGATTGTCTGGGATCAGAACTTAAAGTAAACTAACGCAGAAGTTTTCTCAATCTTTTAAAACTCATCTGCCTTTTTAGATCACACAGAAATGGAATCTGTATCATCAAAGCGGCTGTTTGTGGATCAGATTTAGTGCAGATTTGATGCTGTTTGGTCGCATCAAACGGATTGCAGCATTTTCCCACCGGGATGCTGCTGCATTCCTCCTCTCGAAGGGAACATCAGTATAACTTGCAACCTTTAAGTTACTGTGTCTTTCACACCACATGCAGGAGATCTATTAACTAGGGGAAAGCTACTATTTTACAGTTTGTCACTAATCTGGATGTAAAGTCGAATTTTAAGGATTTTGCTGTCTTAAAAGGCCTATATTTTCCTGTCTGGATCTCTTCAGCGCTGTGGGAACTTTTTTCCACTGCTGAGTAGATTTGCATCTGGAAAAGGCTGGTCTGCCCAATTTTCGGCAAATGGAAAAAAAACAAAGTTAATTTTACAGATTTTCACATGCAAGTGTGTAATGTCTATTTTTATTTCCATAAGGTCATACAATTCCTGATAGATGCAATAACTAATCAGAAGTTATTTTTGTTGTTGTTTTTAATGAAATAAACCTGTTTGGCTTCAGGTGTGTTTTGCATTTAACCCCGAAGGAATATCGGTCCTTTACGTTCCCTCAGCCCCTTTTTACCACTCAGATGTTTAATGATGGATGTGATTTGTTTTGTCGCTCACCAATAAGTACATCAGCATCCCTCCTTCCTCAGGCAGGGAAGGTAAATGGGTCAGAGAGGAGTGCCTCCTCAGAGAGACAAATGAGCTCGCACACTTGCACCCCTTCCAGTGTCCCTAAACCTCATCTTTCATCACTCGTTTTGGCGCTTTCACAGCATTCGACTGTCTCTCACAAGTTTTTGTCTGCGCCTTGCTGATGTAGCAAGTTGTTAGTTTCTCACAAGACCAGAGGAAACTGTTATTAACGGGAAGGCAGGGATTTGGCTGCCAGTATAATTCTACCAAGCTATTCGTCTAAGTGGTAGCATATGAGGCGCAGTGATTTTGGCAGGTTTTTTTACAAGCAAAGGCACACAGTAGCTCCTGACCATGTGCCTCCATTTGTCAGATATCGTTAAGAGACGCTGCGGTCAGGACACGACCACTTGATTACCTTGCTGGACTAGTCTGTTGCATCAGTATCCAGACATAACACTGCAGATCAGAATCTCTGCAGGAGATCAAGCACAAACCTGGCCAAATCTATTAGCTGATACAAATCTGGGGAAGGAGAGTTTGATGGCTGCCATGAGCTGGGGGGGGGGACACACCTTGGGCCAGCAGCATGTGGCCAAGCAGCAGTGAGGCCAGTTGGGGTGGAGTAGGGTGAGAGGCCTAACCAGGTGTTTCTCTAGCAAGCTGTCTGCACCGTCATCCCTCACTGGGCCCCAAGCCAGCTCACGCCACGTCGCATTGAGCTTCAAGGTTTGATCAAAACTTATTGCACAGTGTTCGTTCTGGCTCCTATTTGTGGGTGAGTTATGGCTATGATTTAAAAAAAAAAAATGCACTTAATGGAGATCTCCAACATGTTGGTGGAAAAGGAAAGAGAAAGATACTAAAAGAAATGCTGCTAATTGGATATTTTTCTAAACTTGAGATCTCTTTGTCATCTGGTCTCATGGGTGATACTCTTATGGACAAAGGAGCTACAGTTATCCCCTCTAATGTGTAAATTTTCCAGAGAAATGGGGGGAGATTCCCAAGTTTTATTTAGGTCTAAGTCAAATTTTTGAGTTGACTTTTTTTGTCAGATTTAAAATTCCCAGGTGAAAATCAATCAAGCCGTCTTGGGTTTTGAGACTAGGCGTCACAATGTCATGACATAATGAGATTATGACTCAGAAGTCAGGAACACTGAACGCTCATACTGCAGTGACTTGCCAGTCAAGGGGTGGCCCCAACTTAACACATGCTTTGCTTTCTCATGAATTTTGCTATAAATTGAACCATAATTGACAAGAAATTGTCAAAAAGCGAGTGTGTGGCAGTCATTTTTTATGTATCCTTGTACACATGGAGTTGCCCCCTTCTGTTACCAGCAGTCTATGCTCAAACCTCAAGGTATAAAAAGACACACTGTTTTATTCTGATTTTTACTGCTCCCATTAAGGGTCACCACAGCGGACCATCATCTGCCTCCATCTCACCCTATCCCTAGCATACCTCCTCTGTCACACTGACCCTCGGCATGTCCTCCTTCCATAAACCTCCTCTGTGGTCTTCCTCTTTTTCTTCCTGCCTGCCAACTCTATCTTCAACATCCTTTGTCCAGGATATCCACTATGCCTCCTCTGCACATGCCCAAACTTTGCCTCTCTAACTTTCATCCAAACTGCTCAACCTGAGCTGTCCCTCTGCTATACTCATTTCTAATCCTGTCCATTCTGGTCACTCTCAATGAAAATCTTAGCATCTTGTACTCTGCCACCTCCAGCTCTGCCTCCTGTCTGTTTTCTTTTCTTTCTTTTTTTTGCCATCACCTCCATTCTCCATCATATCAGCCAGCTCTCTCCCTCTACCAGTCATAGTCCTTACATTTAATGTCCCTACTCTCACCTTTCCTTCTCTTTTCACTGTCTCCCAGCATGCCTTTCCCCTCTCCTGTTCTCCTTTTTTCTTTGGCCAGCAGTAGTACAGTTTCCGCCTGAACCACCCTGCTGGCTAACAGCACCGGAGGCAGTCATTGTTGGCCTCGGCCGATCCGGTGTTGAATTCTTATTGATGGCCCTTGTGTTTGGTTTGACAAAGATTTTACTCCGGATGCCGTTCCTGACGCAACCCGCCCCTCCAAATTGCATATGTATATGACATGTATAATTCGGATTGACCCTTTAAATCTAAACTTGCTAATTTATATGTTCCAAATCAAATTAATCACAATCTATTTCTTGGAATTGAAGTTTATGTAAAGGTTCCTTTTCTCTGGGACTGCATCCACTTCTGGTTTAATGTCCATAGTCAAACTTTTTTTTTTTTGGTCAATATGCTTTAAGACTAGGACTGAGGTAAATTACATTCTCATTTAGCTGCGAGGAACATATCTCATCTTGCAGAAAGATTTTCTCTCAGTTCAGCAGCTTAGACCAGAAGCTGTCCTTATGGCCAAAACAATTTGAGTCTAATAGAGGTGGGGATTATAAGAAGGCGTTATCATACAGAATCTCTGTCATGTTAATTGACTTCTACTTGTTGTAAATTAACCTCATTGTAAGCCAAATAATTTTCACTGGAACAGTTGAAGGTGCTCTTTGAAAATCGTTATTTTATTTTATTTTTTAAAATTTCTGCAGTGCATGTAAGATAGTAGCGTAAAGAACACCTTATCACGCCATACTTTAAAGTGCTAGAAGATAAGTCTTTTTTTATGCGTTCCTCTTGGTCACAAGTAAAAAGGACCATTTGCCAGCTGGTAATGGCAACATATTAATAGAGAAATGTGACAGAGCAGCAGAAAATGATTTAATAAGGCAGCAATTTGTAGTTCAGCTAAAAATGATTCATTAGCACCAGTCTTGTCAGCTTTCCCTTTTTTCTTTAGGCTTTTTGATATTTATATTGGGTCTGATTATATGTTTTTATTTATTTATTTTGGCCGTATAACATATCTAAAGCTCTGGGGAGATGCATAGTTAAGCCACAAATAAAAATCTTGAGATCTGGCCACACAGAGAAAACAGGAGTGGTATGGCAAAAATAATCCCAGTCTGTTATTGCGGTGCTTTTGGGCAACTATAGAGGTCATTTATGTGGGCAGTTTCTGTGCCAAGGATTATCCACAGAGGGAAATAATAGACTGGTAGTGACGTCAGATGCTGGTGGAGCTAATGGAGACTTTGCCAAGATACAAAACTGAATTTGCGTGTACTGTAAGTCTGCATGCAGGGAGGATGTTGGATCATAGTGGGCCTAGAGTGAGAGGATAACTGTAAAACACCCGTCAACTGGTAATGCAGGTTTTGCTTTTTTGGAAAAAGGTGTTTGTCCCGGCTTTTGCCCTTAACTTGATGGCGACAGCTGAAGAGAGACAGGACTTCACATACTCAGTAAAGCCATTTTGTTAAACATCCCCTTCCTTTGGCAACAGTAGAATAGAGGTGGCCCACAGTGCCGCTGACAGTTCCTGTTAAATGCCCCAGCCCAGCCCTTTTCTCCCAGTGTAAACACCTACGCCTGTCCCATCCGTCTCCTCCGTTAGTTACTTGGTTTGACATAATGCCTCCCACAACACACAAGAACATCCCAGTTTTTTTTTCCTGTCCAGTGCCAGCCCTGCTTTGTGTACACATGAAACAGGAATAGTACTTTTGTATCTACAGTGTCTGACCTCTGAGCAAATTACGCTTGGGACAAGACTTATGACAGAAAAAGATGCAATGCAGAAATTGCACTGATAATTAGAATTTGTCTCTAGCTGGCAACCTATAAATGCCCTAAAGTGTCAGCTCTGTGTATTTGCTGACGTTATTCTTTTAAAGCACATAAAGCATTCAAGGTTTTCTGCCCTCACAAAGCATTTTTTTAAAGAAAAGTATGAATTTGAGTTTTAAAACTGCCTAATCCTAATAAATATAGATGAGACTGCTGTCCACCACCCTGTTTAACAACCTGCAGTGTTTTGCCCTTGTCCCTCAGATATTGGCTTTTTATTGTTTTCTATTGGCCGAACTGACTGCTCGCTAATGAGCCATTATCGTGGCATGATTTTATAATTACTCGTCTGCCTGACAAACTCAGTGCACTTTCATTTAGCCACGGTCTGCATTATGAAACGCCAATCTCTGTAAATGTATGCTGCAAAGCCTGCGACACACAGGATGTTTTTGTTAAGTTGGGATATTCTAGGAACAGTGGCTAAGTGAGCTTTGGAGCTGGAAGTTTTGAGGAAACCTGTCCTCTATCTGGATATGGTCTGTTTGGAGAACTCCATCCTGCTTTGACTGATAAATAGACAGCACCATGTAAATACTGGAGAGAGGCCCAGCAGTATCAAATAAAAGCATTCCAGTCAAAAAGTAATGACAGTTATGTAGAGAGTTGGGAGAGTTGCTATTTTTTACTGTCTGGCTACGTGAAGGCACAAAATCAAGTCCATTTACTCTGAGGACTTTATTTAAGTAGTAGAAGGATTATACAAGTGTGACACTTCTTAACTTTAAATCCACACTGCAGTTCAGGACAGATTTTCTCACACGTATTAGGCACAGCATTTGGTGGCAGTTAGCGTTCCTGCTGTTATAGATGTTTCTAAGCAGCTGTTTGCCGTGCTACCATGCCTCTATAGATGGCAACGCTGGTTTGTAGACTGGTTGAGTCAAGTTTTGCCCAGATGTTCTTCCTCTATTGACCATGAATCTTGATTCTGGTGCTTCCCTTTCTTTAACTTACCAAACATGCTATAGTGGATGCTTTTTTTGTTTTTGTTTTTTTGCCAAATGTATTGTTAATTAGCAGGTAAGAGTGTGACCACAGTAGGATATTTAAGATCAGTATCCATATTTGGGGATTTAAAAATCAGACATTCCAATGCAGCTTTCTTTCAGACACATGAAACATAGACAGGTTTCTCTAACATTTGTTATGTGTAGTTATTCATTTATTTGCCAGACTCTTCTCAGATCAGCTGATTGTTGTGTTTGTGCCCTCTGGTGGAAAAACTATGCAGCATCAATACTCATTACATGGTTCAAGGCTGTTTATCCCATCTCTTCTTTACTATTTCAAATTTCATTAATCAGCTGTTGTAAATTCCAGCACTGATAAACGGCTCGCACCGGCCTGCTCTATTTGGAGCCCATGCAACTGACAACTGGGGCAAAAATCTATGGAAGCTTGTTACCTCCTCTAAAAACCAAAACCCTTTCCTGATCAACAGAGCCAAGTCAAACATTAGAGTTATTATCTCATAATTTTTACTCGATATTTCAATGTATTTTTCTCAATCTTGGGTTATTTCAACAAAAGTTTGAGTTAGTAACTCAAAGTTTTGCGATAATAACCTACGGATAGTGACTTACAGAATCCCAGCAGAAACAAGAACATGCTTCCATAGATATCCATAGTGCCCAAAGAATTATTGCTAGATAGATGCCCATAACTTTATGTTCAATAGCATCAGCAACTTCACATTGTTTTGTAAAGTAAAAAGCAATTTGATGCATTAAATGGACTGGTTCTTTCTACTCTACTCGTGCACTCAAACCACTTTATGCGACTTGTCTTCATTCGCAGGAGTACTTTTTTCGACATCTAAGTGCTTTCTGTTGACCATTGGCCCATTCACACGCCAGTGAATGAACCGGGAGCAACTCAAGGTTCAGTATCTTGCCCGAGACTGGAACAGCCAGGGATTAAACCACCAACCTTCCAGCTGGTAGATGATCTGCTCTACCTCCTGAGCCGTAGCCACCCCATTATTATCCACTGTTATTGCAACACCACTAGAGTAGCTGTATGCTCTTATTAAGGCATTATTTTATTAACAAAACCAGCATCAATCTGTCTTCAGGTTCAGCACGGTCTGAACTCATTTAGCTTCTCTGTGGCGTTCATCCTCAGAGCCTATTCATTCTTATTTTAGCTTGGCATAAATGTCACCTGTTAACAAATGAATAAATGGTCAGGGATTGCTTTCAGCTGATGCTTTAGTGTGCTTGCTTGTATCAGTAGCAATGAGAGCCCACATTCACCCTAACAGAGGACAGTTTGTAAGGTGTGTTTTTATTACTGCATACTTTATAGACAGCACAGGAGGTTGAAGATGAGGATTAATAAGTAAGACTTTAGCTACATAGGCTAAGAAAGCATTAATAAACTCAGTTTATTGTTGGGTTTGGTCTTGGGATCTGTTGACAGTTCACGTATATAGAATATTTCCAAATGTATGTCTCTTTGTATAAGAACATTTTCAGTTCCCTCCATATTTCCTGGACCAGACTCTATTCCACCCCAGGCTCCCCTTAGAGCAATAAAAGCCATCTTGTAAAACTTGACATTTTCAATGTCTGAGTAAGGATTTTACCGTTCTACTTCACCCCAATGTCCTGAATGAGGTCTATAATATTATTAGTTTTAATAAAAGCAGCCCCCCAGGGTGAGAATATTTTAGTAATATTTTGCAACCTTTATTGTTGAACATTATAATAGCCTTTAGGCGTGTTTCTATTTTAGCTTGCCAAGTTAGTGAGAAGGCTCTCATTTAAGTTTTTAGTTCAAAAGCTCAAGATGGGTGCCTCTGTATTCTAAAGCTCATCTTTAGTCATAATTTCAGCATTATGGAGCAGTCACAGGCCTACCAGCCTATCATTACATTCGTCTTAAAATCTATGGTGGAAAATATGGCTAGCTGTTGGTTTTCTTGGATTTTCCGTTCACCCAAGATCCCAATCTGCTTTTGCCTAAAATTCAAGGCCAAGAACATTCCACAAAGCATTTCCATTAGTTTATATAAAGGCCGGAAGAGCTAAAACCGAGTCTTTACACACACATTCACCCACACACCACCTCATTCCTCGTGCCCTTTATCACCATTTTCTAAGCGCTTTGTTTCGAAGTTTCCTTCCCATCCAGGTTTCCTTTCACAGGAGTGTGCATCCTTCCCCGGCAGCAGCGCAACAATGCCCTGCCTCATTTCAGCTCTCCAAGATCTGAGACCACTGGAGCCAATGAGCGGCAAGGCACATGCAAAAGCCATTAGCTAGTTGATGATGGTGGTAAGCCACAGAGGCATCACAAAATAACCATCACAGAATGTACATTTTGTGTTGAAACCCGGCACGCTGTTTGTTCAGCCAGTGGGACACCAATAATACAACAAAAGGAGGGTTGTGCCTTACACGCCTTGCTCATAAGCTGAGATATAACTTCATATTTTGCTTTCTTTGAATTTAACAAAAACTTCCTAGGTGTCTGCTCAGTCTGACACATGCCTGCCATGGTTATGGAACACTTTTATTATTAGACACATCCCATTTAGTCTCTCAAAGCTCACCACAGACAGTTTGATTGAGGACTCTCTCTGGAGCTGCAGAATGACTTAATTACAGTCGCTATCTCAATCTGAATTTACTGGGAGTGCATCCATAATGCATGCCTTACTTTGCATCAGTAGCCCCAGTTAGCCCTAACCAATGATCATGTCAGAAGGATGCTTCTCTGCCTATGTGCAACTTTATGTCAACAGCTGAACAGCAGGGAGGGTGTTTTTCATAATTGAATAATATGTGGATGTTTTGCATTAATACTTGCAGTTTAGCAGATTTTAATGTGATTTGCTTGCATTTAGGATCAATTTAAAATGCTGTATATTTCTATTATTTTTTTTAACTTCATTTTATTTTATTTTTTAATTTCTTAAGATTTAATCTTAAGGTTGGCCTAATAAAAACTGGTGTGCAGGAGAGTCAAGATCCCCTAAAGGTGTTCTAAGTCTTGGACGATTTCTTGATTGATTTTTTTTAACCTCTTGGGGACAACACTAGAAACATCCAAATGAGCACTTCAACCTGGAGCAATATCTGGCAATTTAGCCACTAAATGTTCTACCATCTTCCCCAGATGCTTTTTGTGTATTTTATTGCTGGGCAGGTGGTGAACAGAGAGGCTGTCATGACCATTTCCCTGAAAACAGCTGCTTGCTGCTTATTGAGTTGCAGGGTGGGGCCACAAACCCAGAACAGTGTTGGTCAGTGGTCCCCAGTTTGTGTGAAGGGAAGATTTGCGCACTATTAGTCTACAAGAAACAAAGTAATTTTTTAAACAGCAA
Source organism: Bujurquina vittata (assembly GCA_015106715.1). Lineage (NCBI taxonomy): Eukaryota > Metazoa > Chordata > Actinopteri > Cichliformes > Cichlidae > Bujurquina > Bujurquina vittata. Next base: position 26,507 of record VUQK01010806.1, on the reverse strand, counting down.
TGTTTGGTCTCCAGGATCTTCTTTAGGCCTTGCAGGAATTCTGCTTTTTTACAAAATAGTCTTTTTGCTCTAGTCCCTAAAGATATAGTTTGCCTCCATGTGCACGCACTATGAAACAATCGATTCGTTTCTCTCTGTCAAGCTTATGAAATTAAATGACTTAGGTTTTGCAGATCCAGAGAATGTTGCTTTGCATTTCTGGGATTTGGAATTGGGATGTTGTAATCTCAGAGTCATGGATGTATCCGTGTCACCAGAGGAAGTTGCCCAATACAATTTCGAGTACATTTTCTATGGAGCAGCTGACAGCTGCATGCTTCACTCTTGATGGCTCCACTTAGAGTTTAACTTCAGGAAAAGACATACAAAAAATGTCAACTGTTCCATTTAAAAACATCTTTAGTGCTTTGCAGTTGGTGGTCTGTGAGTCTGCTGTATGTACAGTATAATTTCCATGGGGGTTATGTGTTACATTGTGCCCCAGTAAGCTGGATTCTGTGCTGCTTTGATCAGGGTACAGTCCCCTCACTAATCTGCTTGAGTTCTGGATTTTTGCCCAGGACACACACACACACACACACGTACACGCATACACATAACACACACACACACACACACACACAAATTGTGATTAAAAAAACAGATGTGAAGACAAGCCAAAAAGATGGAATAGTCTGAAAAAAATCAAATGGGGACAAAGTGGCATAACACTCAGCTGGCTGACTGCACATTTGTGTGTACTTACAGTACTGTATGTGCCAGTTTTTACAGTTGGCTGAAAGTTACTACATAACACCATAACATTGTTTTAATTTATTGAAGAGTACAAAACAGTCTTTTGCTCTGTTTCCAGAGAGGTTACTGTATAACTCGGATCTAATGACGTAACGCACGCCTGGGTTTTTAAGTCTTTACTCGGACTCTGTTGGATCTTTGATCCGTATTTTAATTACAGCTGCAGGACACAGACAGGATTAGAAAGCGTAAATGCTTCTGTCATTGTTCGTTGTCTTTTTAGCAGTCATTTAAGAGCTCTTAATTGCTCTGGGCTTAACTGCAAATCTCTGTGTCCTGTATTTGAGCACTAATAAACAGGTGGGAAAGGATTTTAGCTGGATACAGCCGATGAGCTGAAATGGAGTGATGAAATGGTGGAGCTGGAAAGAGGAACAGGAAGGAAGAAATAAGAGGAGGAAGGAGTTAAGCAAGGAAAGAGAAAAAGGGGGTTTTACGTGACTGTTTGCTATGGCCCTCCCTGCATTACATCACTGAGATGCTTCAGCACTGATGACATTGTCGAGCTGGGAAGAGGGTTGGTCCTGGAGATGATGTCATTAATAACCAATCAGGGGACTTGGGGTGGTGGTGGTGGTAGGGTCTGACTAGCTCCTTAGGCTGAAATATAAGGATCTCTGAAAATGCCCCCCCCTCCCTCAAATCATGGAGCCCTTGTGTCCAGTGCACTTTTCCTGAGGTTATTTTTAGACCTGTGTTAAAAATAATTTATATCAGAGCCTGTTTCTGCTGCTGCCACAGAGCAAAAGACAACTGCGGCTGCCTCTGCTAAAGAAGCCAGACCCATGTTATTACAGCCTTAAAAGATTTAGCATTAAACAAATGTAATAGTAAATGAAGGGACTGTTTTCTGTCTGTCTTCAGGAGCAGATGAGTGCTGCACTGTACTGTTTTTGTTATATTGCTAAGCATTCAATTCTTCCTGGTGAGGCATTTGATTTCCTTACAAATTTGAAATGAGCCAGAGCACGCTTGTAACTACAGCGTTAAGCTTCTTTTGGTATAGCCCTTATTTGCAGAATTTAGCTCTGATTCCCAGTCTGTTGTGGGCAGTGCCACACATTTCAAGCACAAACACTAATTAATGATTCATATAAAGTGGACATGATGAAAATATTAGCAACACCACTGTTAATTTGAAGCTGAAATTTTGGCTACCCAATAAATATAAGTTAATACTCTTTAGTTCAAGCCTTTTCGTCTGTTTTGGTCTTTGCTACCTTCTGAAGTGTCTCTTTAGCTGTGAAATGCTCGGCTGTGCTCACTAAGTAGCTTCTAACTTTGTCAGTCTGCTGCTTGCTGCTGTAAAGGGAGCATCTAATCTGTTTATCTGAGAATTTCTCATGGAAACAGATTTGAAAGAAAGCAACAGGATCACTGAAATTCCACTGAAGTTGCTGTCTGCAAAACTACAACAGATAGCTGAAAGACTGTTGAAATTAGATCATCTATGTGGGTTCATCACTACAGGTGATAACTTTAATCCATTACCTTAATGTATTGATTAATGCACCATTGAAATTCATTCGCTAATCAATCCCCTGAACCTTGCTCATTACAACTTTTAAAACTTTATAGCATCCAGGATGACCCTGATGAAGGCCACAGGCCATAACGCATTGATCAAGTAATAAAGCTGTTCTTGATACTACGAGTATTGCTGGAGCTTCGACCTCTATAGTGTTCAGTTGTTACAACTGACTGCTGTGCTAACAGTGTGAGGAGTCAGGGAGTTTAATACAGTGTCAAATTAGGTTTAAAATACAAATTACTTTCACTGTTGGGGTAAACCAATAGCTGTGGCTGAGAAGCCTCTCTTCCATCCATGCTCCCGTGACCCGATCCCTGCTTTTGCCTTGTGACCACACTGTGGGAAAACTATTAAACTTTGCAGGCACTCACTTTTTTCCCTGCTCTGCCATGGGAAAGAAACAGCATTTCATCATCCTGCAACCACACCACAATAAAGCTTGTGTTTCTTTTCTTACTTCCCCTCAGAGTTGACCACCTGAACTCCTCTTTCAACTAATGAAATATTTACAGTATGTTTTCTGTGGTAAAGTGAACAACAGTATATCTATATAGTTGATATATATCTTATATCATCTATATAGATTAACTATAAATCTTTAAAATGACCATTTTAGTGAGGGGAAAGAATGCACTTAGCCTAGGGCAAGTCACCCTTTATGCATCAAGGAATTCTCTGTCCCACTGGATAGAGCTCATAAACCTTCCAGCCTGAGCACCTTCTGTTCCACAGAGCCATGAGCTTGGAGTCGGTCCAGCACCTGACTGAAACACATATACATGCATCAGTACAGGAACACACAGCCATAAACACACAACACATGGACAGCAGGCAGCAGGTTTTACAGATAAAGACTGGGACAGAGGCACTAGTGTTCTCTGGATCTCAGTGGCTCCCCCTCCAAGGGCCCATTTCATATACCACCAGCACCTGCATCACTTATCAGCTCCAGCAGCACTCACCTCTCCAGAGTAGGAACCTTATGCAGCTATTTGGCTTCATCCAACACGTACAGATGTAGACGTTTGATTTTGGCTACTTAGAAAATAAATCAGGGGTGGAACAATGATTGGATGGTTAGCACAAAGGTAGTACCATGGTGCAACAGTCATCACACAGCAAGGAGGTTCCTGATATGGATCTCCTGGCTGGTTGGGTGGAGTTTGCATGTTCTCCCTCAGGCTCTGTGGCTTTCTTTTAGATGCGTTCTCTCAGACATGCTTGCTAGATTAACTGGTGATTCTAAATTGAACATAGGTGTGGATATAAGTGTGTATCTCTATGTTAACCCTGTGGTGGACTGGCAGACTGTGTGGTGTACCCTGCCTCACACCTTACTGTATGACAGACCCCAAGTGACCTTAAATAGAATAAGCAGTTAAGAAAAGGGATTAATGTCTCGAATATAAAGCAGCCTAGATAGTTTTAATCTAACTGAAAAATACTTTTTAAACAATATGACGTTATACTGGCAATCTTCTGTATGAATTGCATTTTTGAGTCGTTGGTTCGAAATAACCTTTAACACCGGTTATGCTCTGCTAGCATGCAGTGAAAAATGGAGAAGGCGAGATATGCAGCACGGAAGGGAAAGGGAGGAATCCACGACTGACTGGTTGGCAAAGTCTGGGCCCTAAGCTGCTTATCAGTGTGAAGAGAGTCAATTGCAGAGCAATCACTTTTTAATAAACTTGAGAGAGAGCTGGCATATTGAAAGGCATGTTTAAATAGATGCCATGTGCTTTAATTTGCTTAGGACTTTGCTGTATTCTAACTAGCGTATCTTCATCTGTCTTAAAATCTGAGTCCATCTAATAATTAGAAAAAAAGATGCATTCTCTCATCATTTTAAACCTATTTGCCCATAGTAAGCCATGATATTTACTACTTGTATATATATATGTATATATATATATATATATATGTAGTAGTATATATATGT
>VUQK01010806.1:0-11955 GCA_015106715.1 Bujurquina vittata | reverse complement strand
TGTTTTTTTTTTTTTTTTTTTTTTTTTTTTTAAATGCAGTGGGCTTGTACTGTGTGCATGCATTGTTTTCTCCTTTGCCTCGAACACGGATTCTCATCTATGAGAAAAATGGTGGTGAGAGGGAAAAAAGGGTATATTTGATGTTTTTTATCCTGCGCACTCAGGGGAAATGAGGATTCTTGTTGGGAAGTTTAGACAGTCGGACAGGTAAGTTCAGCTCCAGGCTGGGGTGGAGTCAGAGTTGCTATAGTGACTCGTGATGTCACCGCTGGAAGGGCTCAGTTTACGTGTAGGTGCCTGTCGGAGAGAGCTGGGATCGCGCCTGTGTGAGAGCTGTGTGTGTGAGTGCAGGAGCGCTCCTGTGCAGTGCAGGCTATGGATCGGAAGATTGTTTGGAAGCATGGCTCTCTGTGCTTAAAGCCCTCGGAAGAATAAGAAGAAACTTTTTTTTTCTTACGTAAACGGGAATAAATTGATCACATCGGAAACATCAGTCCAAGTCAGAAAACAGAAGGTAGGCAGCAGAATCTGCTCTTTTCTTTTTTTTTAGACACGCATTGCCTTTTCATATATTAGTTGCGTGCCAGTATATGTAGGAGTCTACTATACCGATGCATGGATTGCTGCTCTTATGAGCAAAGTGAAACGCCCTGGAGTTACTCTGCTGCACCAAAGACTGCGCGCACCAGCGTGCTGTCAGGTGCTGCAAACTTCCAATAGGCAAAGGCAAAACTTGGTGCACGAGTTTTGGGTGTTTTTCTCTTTTTTCTGTCCCCCTCCCGCCCCACCACCCATGGATACAAAACGCCGCAAAGTATCTAACCGCAACTTCAGTCATATTTAATTGGATCGACGCCTTGAGGTGCAAATCATCCAAAATGTGCAATCACTTGCAACACTCCCATAATTTTTGCGAAATGGCAGTTGTGTAGCTATAATTGCAAAGCAAATTATCTATTGTGGACGGACGTCTGGGTTTATACCTTAACAACGTGCTGCATCTTGCGTGATAGTGATGGTGGTGATGATTATATGACGGTATGGCTGTGATTGCTACACTGGTTGCTGCTGTTGCTGGTAAATTAGGGAGAAGATTTATAGCGAGCGTGTGAGATCTTGCGTGTCACCCCGTGTTTCCCGTGGCTGTGTGTTTACGCGCAGCCCTTCAAAAGTTACAGAAGTGGCGCTCGCACTTGAGAGTTGCGGTGTTTTCGCAAACTTAGTGGCTCATGCGTTATGCTGCAATTAATATTTTGTGCGCTAATATGAGTAGACTACAGCTGTGCGCGCTTCCCTGATCAGGCTGCCAGGACAGTTCTGTTGCTTCTTTATCTCAGAGTTTTGGAGAAGGCTTTTACTCGGAAAAAAAAATCAAGGCCACTGCTTGCTGACTATACACATGCTGTTACACAGTAAGAAGCAACAACAAGTTTCTTTTGTCTCTGAACTTGTGTTACAAAATATGTTTGGGGTCATCCCAGAGTCACAGAGAGTTCAGCCTGCAACTGACTGTCGTTATTGTATGTGACATGCAGTTACTCTAAAAATGTCGAGATGAGAGAGCTGTCGGTGCCTATTGTTAGTTTGCACGACATGACACTTTCAAACTGATTTTGGAAAGAAACCGCTTATATGTTACTCAGACATGTGGGATGGGATTTGAGTCCTGATGGCTCTTGAATGCATTATGTTAAGGATGAAGATGCTGTCACAACCCAGGCGTAGTTTGAGCACCATTGCCTGGCAAATAAATTCAGAGCTGATAAATGAGAAAAAGATGACTGAAGACTGCAGTTGGCATGATCCAATTCTGGATGTCAAGAATAATGCAATAACTCAGTGCTAAAAGAAGCAGCGTAAAATGAAAATAATGACAAGTTTATTGAAGTGTTTGTCATTCGGTGTCCTGAGGGGTGTAATTATTCAGATTTGAAGGGGGGAAAAAAAACTGCCAGAAAATGTGTCATCTTGCCCACAACAACATTCTTGTGAGTTCTCTGACAGTGTGGGAAAAAGGTAGACCTGCTACCGTTCTCACGCAGATTTAAACATGCCGACCATGCAGGAAGAGCAGATTCGTTGGGAGTGCATGCTTCAGGAGGGAGAAGCAGGTTTGAGTTACAAAGGCGGAGATGCGTCAAGGTCAAGCAGAGGTTAGGAAGATGATATTGTGTCGTCCTGTAAAGTGATGACCCCAATCTTTTAGGAATAATCGCACAAATACCCTCCCACATAGATACAGACTGCTCGACTGCTTCTTCTTTTGTGATCCTTAAATCTGCAACAAAAAGCATTTTAATTTCCTCCGTTCTTCATCGGGTCTGCAAAGACCTGGAATCCACCCAAGTGAGATGAGATAACATCCCATTGGCCTGACCGCCACCTATCCTCTCATCCCTCTCACTCTGCCCAGGGGCTTAGACAAGCACAAACCGAGCTGCTTGACTGGTCACGAACGCGCACACACACACACACACACACACACACACACACTGAATTCCCTCCTTCCGCTTGTGTGCCAGTCTCTGTGTTTGATGAGCTGTGACTTGCCAGGCTCCGGGTTTCTCTCCAGAGTGGGGCGGCCATGTTAGGACAGCTGTCTGCAGCTGTGGGCACCATACGGACAGACAGGCAGACAGACAAAAAGGTCTGCACCCCCAAGCTGCGATAATCTGTTGGCCTTCGGCTTACAAGAGCACAGATTTCAAGACTGTTCAATTGGTACAATTTCTGACAGGAGCTGTTCATATTGCAGCTCTCCCGCAATATGAACAGCCTGAATGTGATCTGAACAGTTTGTTCTGTTTTATGAAATTAATCTAAGAAATTCAAGGTTTTTATTCACGAGGTTTTTATACAAGACTTTCTGAAGCACCCACATATACAGGGTGCTAAATGGCACTAGTCTCACTTTCTGTTCCGTACAGTTACCAGAAAATGCATTGCATTTATGGCACACCTTTTTTCCCATAAAATACGTCAGTTAAGTGTATATATATATTTACACTGATTTTGGATGATGTGATCAAATTTTCCAACAAGTCTCTGTCAGTCCCAAAAACCTGGAATCAATATATTCATCTGCCAAACACGGCTAGCTGATATATTCATCCAGTTACCCAAACTTGCAACACCTGAAACATCATGCTATATTCTTTTCTACATATACATATTCCATCTTCACACTGGCTTTCAGTAATATTTTGTGTACAAACAGACAGTCTAACAGATACACATGCCTGACTGCATGGTTTGGACATAGTGTGTCATCATTAGAAGGAACAAAGTTTGCCGACAAGCAAAAAGACTGTTTAGAACGAATATCAAAAATCACAAAACGCAACTTGATGACAGTCAGTAACCTTTATGCCAACATGTTTCTCCCTCATTGGATGTTTGCCGTAAAGTTAAAGAGCAGTATGGGACATGATGATGATTTTTTTTTTCATTTCTTTTCATGAATAAATTTGAGCAAATTCTATGCAAAAAAACCCCAAAACAAAACAAAACATAATGATGGCCATGTTTTACTCTAAGAAAAGAGGCCAAAAAAAGGTTTTCACTGGAAATGCTAACTGAACAAATAAATTGCGCATAAAGACAGAGGTAGCAGTTAGGCAGCATTTCAAAAGCAGATCTGCGAGATACATTTAGGTTAGAAAAATTACTGGATCACAATCATATCTATATGATGGCAGGCCTATATACACAAAATGCACTGTAAACATTTCTGAGTCTTTTTGAGGCATTGCAACATTTAGGTACATGCTTTTGTGTGGCCCTCCTGCACTCTCACTCCCCGGAGCCAAGGTCAGCTAGATAAAACTGGCTTCAAAACATGCATCAACTCCCTGCAAGAGATGTGGCCATGATCAGAGAAGGGGGGGGGGGGTTAGTCTTGGGGGGGGGGGGGGGGTTTAGTCTTGGGGGAGTGTTGTTCCTGTTTTTAGCTTAAACTACACATACAAGAAAAGATCATTTGTCCTTGTCCCTCCTGGCACAGCAGTTGTGCAACGGCGGGGACATCACCAAGCGCACATTAAGGTATTGCATACTGAAATATTTAAACCCACAGATGTGTTTTTGCAAGACATTGCCTCTGTTGCACCTTGCTCCTGAAACCACACAATGAGAGAGTGTGTCCTGCAGGTCTGCGGTAGAACATCTGTCTTTAATTATCAAACTCTGGAAAGGGCTCAGATTGGCTTTTAATAGCATCTGCCACCTCTGCATGAAGTAACACTTTAAGAGCTACCTTCAGTAACACAAACAAGAACCGTAAGGTTAATGATGGACATGCACTGACCTGCCAATTAAGCGGGGTTTAGTGGTGGGGGTTTGGGGTTTTTGGGACGCAGCACCCCGACCGAGAGGACAAGTGGTCTACGGAGTGGCGCCACGGCTGTGTCTAATCCCAAGTGTCGTTGCGGGGTTGGGGGGGAGGTTAAGCTGCTCTGACAGAGGGCCCTGATGGACCTGCCACTGATCACTGCTGATAATGAGTGAAGCCAGACAGAATTTTACACACTGTCTCAAATGCAATGCCAGTGTGTTAATCAGACCAGCTAATCAGGTCTGAGCTCTTTTCAGTCCTCTCTTCAGAGCCGCATTAGCGCTCTCTTAAGTTGCACATCAGCAGTTATCTTCAGTTACATTGTTGCTTCTCTGGCTTAACAAACAGGTAGATGCTTTAAGGATCTGAAAAAGGTTAGATTGTCTGGGCAGATTCACAGGTAAGACGTATGGGGCATGTTTAACCTTACACCTTTACATTCCTTTGTTAAAAATAAGGGGCATTTCTCAATGCAGCAGCTGCATCCTGAGGAGCCTTACTTGAGGATCATTGCTTACATTATTTCATTAACACCGCTGCCCTCTTGCAAACCTTAATAACTAAGCTACAATGTACAAAAAAAGCAAATGGGTAATTACAAATTTGAATAAAGCTCAGTTTAATATATGATGAATCCCATATTAATTAGTTGTACTCAACAGCCTCAATGGATTCTCTAAGCATTTTCTAATCCACTTTTTGTTGGTTAAGACAGCTTAAAGATGAGCACCATATCTCCGAGGGTCTTCTTTATAAGCATGCTTGACCAATCAAATCTGTACGTACGTGTAGTTTTGTATGACATAATGACCTCCTGGTGCTATGAGCATGTCATCCTTTGTTGACCCTGGTAACCTTTTGTGCAAACTTGAAAACTTTTCTCTTTACACTCGCAATTCTGTTGCAGCTTTATTAAAATGGGCTGTTATCCTATCAGCGCCACTATGTTCCAGAGATAACATGCAAGGCTGTTCTTATAGGGACTTTGTGTACACGAAAAGGGACTGAACGCAACACTAGCCTTATCATTGTTATCACTGACTTTGTTATTATTAATACCGTCCCTGCCATTGACGAAATATATTGTGTTTTTACATCATGCAATAGTGTTAAAAATCTGACTTTCTGCTTTTTCTTTGTATTATTTATATAAGCGTTCTGGGGGTAAGTTCAAAACAATACTGCGGTGGGGAAAGTGTTAAGCTGAACAGCTGGCCTTCAATAATAGTAGTAATAATATGCAGTAAAGCCCCACGCCAAGTTTGCATTGCAGCTTTTCCTTCAAACCCTAAAGTTAAAGTGATTTTTATTTCATAATTTCTCAATTTTAAGGTGGCCTTAGAATAAAAATGAGGGCTGTGAGGTGAAATTATGTGAATTTTATAAACCTTAAATTTGTACCAACTTATTACACAGCTGCAGGTCAACACATCAGCATCAGCACTATCTAACTAACCCCCAAACCACAGCACAGTGGATGATATGGAAGGTTTTTTTTTTGGCAATTATTTCTACAGTAAGTCTAGAAACTTTAAAACAACCATTTGAGAACTACAAAACCTTAGTGTGCACACCAGCGTCCCTCCTCTATTTAGCAGATTATTATTTTTTAAATCCTTTTCACCTCTTTCATGCAGCAGGAAAACAGAGAAAGTAAAAGCTGCCCTTGTAGTGCCTGTTTTTTTTTTCATTTTAAGAGGTTAAGTTGCAAGTAGAGAAAGTGACAGGAAAATGTTTTTTAAAAAGTCTCAATTCAATCTTCTTTTCATCTTGTTTACTGGTTTTCGTTTTAATTTGATGCTGTGCAAAGTAAAAGGTCAAGGAAAAACTTATTTGCCTCATAAAACATTTTCATCAGAGAGACTCCTGGCCTCATTTCCCTTTGGGTAACAACCTGAGTATAAATGCAAGATTCATTTACAGTGTTGCATGAAATGCAGTATTAGTTCAACCCACAGTGTTTAAAAGGCATTACTCACTCGGAGTAGTCGTCACACAATACACTTAAAATTACAAGTAAGGGCATGTATTATCCAGTCAAATGCATTTTAAAACTGTCCAAACACTACAATATAAAAAAAACATCATTGCTTTACATCAACTGTTAATGTTCTTATATATATATAGGCCAAGAGATTCCAAACAATATGACTAAGCAAGAGGGCTGTTTTCTCATGTTTTAGTTTTTTTCATTTTTTGAGCCTTCTTTTTGCAAGTCTTTGCATGCAGCCCAACATCTGGACTCCACCTTGGGCCAAAGGTATGAACCTGACTTCAAAAGGCACACCGGGAGGATTTCACCGCTGACAGGACCAGTTCTGAGCATCTGGTTTGAAACTCATTTTGATCTCCCGCATTTTATTTCCATTTGGCCCTTCTCAGTGAAGATATAGGCATAGAGGGTAGGTGCACACAGGTGAGCGTTGCAGCAACACTGGTCGAAGTCGGCATAGATGTAAATGTTCTCACAGGTTTTACTGTTGCTAAACAAGATGACAGAAACGATAGGGAACACCTGGAATGTAGAATAGTGTATAGCAGGCAAGTGTGGGCAGATATGGAATTAATAAAATAGCTGGTTTGACAGAAGTGGAGCATGAGCTACAGATACAGTGCTTCACCACGGCTTTGGCTCATGCTTTGTTTATACAACTCTTCACATAGCCGTGCAACTCACACATTCTAGCTGTTTAACACATTGCAGTTGGTCTTAACATGATACCTAACAAAATAAGTCCTTCTTTAATTTCCATTGTTGTCTGTTGATTTCACTGTTGCGTAGTGACTGAGAAACCTAAAGTCAGCATTTTGTGTGCATTTCTGTGCGAACAGGTTCTTTTTGGTCTCATTCAGAGGTCAGCAGTAAGTCACTGCAATTAGAAGTGGATAACGGACACTGTGTGCTACGACCACACCTTGGGAGGGGGAGAAAAAAGATCATGAAATGTAATGTGGATCAGGCTTACTGAAAAGTTCAACTTATTACTGATTATCTTCCTGTGTCTGTGCACACAAACACACAGGCACACCAAAAAACTCTCCTCTGGGAGAGCGGGTATAATAAATCTCAGGCTCAGTGGAGGAGCTGTGTGGTCTTTGGTGACTTGTTAATTAGGCATGAATAGCAAAGCCATTATCAGGCTCGCTTTCATGGGACTAGAAGGAGGCTCGACACTTGACAAAATACTGTGACTTAGAACCAGAAAAAATTGCCTGTCCGTGGTAATGAAGAAAGGTGAGGTGGAAGAAAATCAAATTATGCTGCCTTGTTTGTATTAGATTATACAGCGTGTATGTGTGACATCACAGATACAGGATTAAAGAGAAGAAAGCCCTCTTTGTTATGTTGACCACAAAGCTACACACACACACACACATCGTCTGATGCCCAGATATACACACACAGGGTGGCTTAAATTAGACCTGGAAAGTCCTCCCAGAGAGACGCTCTCTGTTGACAGCCCAGGACCTGGATGTGGTTTTTGCCCATGCAGGAATACTCGGTGCTTTTGTGTTATTCTGGGATGCTCCAAGTGTTGGGAACTACAAAACCGGTCTTGCTGTTGAAAAACTCATATTGAAGAGCAAGTCTGGACAGATTGTGGCTCTCAGGCCCCGTCAGCAAATATTTTGCATGTATTTGTTTAGCAAGAGAGAGAGACGAGTGGGTGAGAAAGGGAAATGGATATTTTATTTTTTTGTGTGCGTGCGTGCGTGTGCACATTGATAGATGTGTGGAAATCGTTTCATGCAAGGCTAGTACACGATGTGTCAGTTTAAGTCTAGACCTGCTTTGAACGAGTGCAAGGCTGGAAGCGCAACAAAGCGTCTTCAATTTAGCAACACAGGTTGTTCTTGTAATTATCCCAGCATTCATTCAAGTTTTGCCAAACACATGTTTGAAAAGGTAACCGTACATATGTATTCATGGGTGCATCCATGTGTTTATACTACTGGATAAGGGCCTGCAGAAGGCCTCAGGATCCTTGAAGAAAGGTCTTATCTCCTTGAGACACAGTTGTCACCCTTCTGTTTTCAGTCACAGCCCCAGGCGGTGCGATGGAAGCTCAGATTGAGGAGGGGGATTTATGCTGAAGCTGCCATTTTAAGATAAATGTATTCCTTTCTTTTTTATCTTTGAATAGAAACTTCATGGAGTGTAAAGCTGTTTACAGGGATATCTTTTGCACTCATAGGCTGGTGGAATGGCCTGGAAGTAAGAAATACTGGGCGTCATGACCAGTGCATACGTCCTTCACTCTTCAACACATTCTCAGTCTTACACTAATGTAAAAAGCACAGAAAAGCAATGGCTTCCTTCCCCCTGCTGTCCGCCTGGTGAGGACTGTGCGTATTTGTATTGTGCTGCTGGATCGTTAGGGATGTGGGAGAGTGTGTGCATTGGATTGGGCGTGAGGGGGGGCATCCGCTGTGAGGTAGAACAGAAAGAGAAGGAAGCTGGACAGGGCAGTTGAGTACTGAAAAAACACTGGAGGAAGAGTTTCCAGTCGCACATGGAAGTCACTTGTGGAAGGAGACTTTCATTTTTGGATCATGGTAAATGCTGTGTTTATATATATATTTAAATTTTAATCTAGAACATGCTTGTTGCTTGAACTGATTTTTAACTATAGCTGTGCTTATATTCTTAGATGCAAACTAAATGAAAGTGACATAAAAGAACCTCGTGAAGTTAGTGTTCTGTGCTTCGTGACCTCCCATTGCTGATTACATCTGATGGTTGCACAGTGTTGCCTTTTTAACCTTGCTTATTCAGTGGAGAGGGTGATGTCTGCTGGTGATAACCCTGACTCACTTGTATATGTGTGAGTGGATAAAATCAGTTGGAGAGTGTTGCTCACTTGTTGTCCAGCATGTCGCAAGTGGCATAAGAGATGATCATCCTGCCTACTTTACACTCTTTGTTGTTCTGTGTTGTGAGTATAAATTTCATTTGCAGTGCGCTTGATTATATTTGACTTGTCAGTGTTACATGTTTTTTTTCAATGAGACTGTAACAGTTAAGGTTGCTGTTTGCAATGTAAATTTCTGCATTTCTGTTTTAGTAAGTAGTGGGATCTGAACTACCACACATTCTGCACACACCTCCCTCACCTTCATGGTCAGCTGTGGATACTATAAACAAACATAACAATTAACAAATATAACCATCCCTGAAAGGTCATTTGGGGATTTTGACAAAGGGATTAGGGGAGGAATGCATCAGAGGTGGGAGGGAGGGAGGGATGCGGTAGCAGTGAATAGGAATGGATGACTGGGGGATTTTGGTATAATGTCATTTAGGCTAAGGTAGACAAAGGGTGATGGTCTGTCCACAGACATGCAGACTGAGTGCTGACCAGCTGATTGACAGGGGCTTTATGCTTCAGAGTTGTGTAGAACTGCAGCGGCATTAGGTTTTTGACTCACGTTGGCTAATTAACTGACAGTTTGGTACTCACATTGTTGAGCTATTGCTTTGATTTAATCTTTTACCCTGGGACACTTAAATACAAACCAAACAGCATTTTACTGCACTTTGATTCCTGCCGCATCAACTATGGCAGACTTGGCGCTATAAGTGGGATATCAGAATGAGATAAGTTAGGCGAAGGGTTAACAGTATACCAAGCCACCGTCATCTGTTTATGTGACAGCCATGCAGATCGGGCCAGGTAATTACCGTTGGCTCTATTTCCGCTCCCCAGAGCTGGAGTCAAATTAGCATCTTAAGTGGAAAGCTGTGCTCACAACCCTGGAGTTTGTGTTTAAAGCTTCAACCTCAACTTTCATGTTTACATTCTTTCATAGCCAGAAAGGCACTATAGAATGAGTCAAAGAAACCTGTTTCTCTGGTTGCCCGTGTGCATTCTTTCTGTTTGTTTACATAATAGATGGCATAATAGATGGCATGTGAATGAATGCTATTGTAGTCAGACCCTGGTAGTAGATGTTGCTCTAGGTGTATACCCCCACAGGTGAGCCATCTTGGGTGTTTTGGGATGACTTGTGAAACGCATCTTCGTAAACATCTCCAATGTTATGCAGTCCATAGGGGAAAATGATCACCTTGACTACAGAGAAAGCAGACGAATGCCCCCATTTTTAAGGTTAAAGCTATGTTAAGCTGTTAGAACACCATGTTGATTCTATAAGAATGTAGGCTCCAATCAGTGGGCTTTGTGTAGACAGGTAGCAGGTGTGGTGCGTGACAATTTGGCCATATCTATACTTAAATCTCAGTGAGTGACACAGTGAGACCCCGATGGTGGCTGCCATTACTCTTAACAATTGTAATTTACTTTAATCGCCCCAGCTCAACTCTGCATGTCAGCCTGTCAGTCTAAGACGGGGGCAGGGCAACGTAACTCTGCTCTGTGAAATCATGTAACATTGTTCCTCCAGTGAAAATAGCATAGCAAAGATCAAGACAGAGGAAAGGTGCCAGTGAAAAGTGCCTGTACTATACATGCGCGATCATGAGGTGGAGGATTAGTGCAGCATACAGTGATAGAGCACTGACCTACAAAGTTTGAGTGTTACATATATTTTGTTAATGCAGACATGCAGACCTACGCTTGCTTTCTCATGACAGCATACTGTTTGTCAGACCACTGTTGCATAAATGTTTGCAGGATGTCCTGGGTTCGGGTCAGATTTTCTGGAACAATGGCCTGACTCACTCATGCACGCACTGAGTCTCTCTTTGTATCCGTCTTTCTTTAGCTCTCAAACACACAGACAGACCCACACACACATGCACACACAGAGGGACAGACAGAGGTTGACAGAAACACTTTTATCTTGCATCTATTTTCTCTACAAGCATGGTTGTTTGCCTAATTATTGCTTGCCCACATTGTACAATTCTTGACATCCATTTAATATAATAAAGCTCCAGCAAGTCGTGTTCCAGACTATTTTTTTTTTTCAGTCACCGCCCGAGGAAAAGGCTTTAAGCCACACAAAATCAGCATTTGGATGAGGCAAATTCAACTGAGTTATTTCCGGACCTGCTCCAACATACTCTAATCACGGTGACTATTTGACACTGTTTTAATAAAAACAGCCCGCTGACACTGGCTGCAGCACTGCACAGACATCCTGCCATCGTTGAAGTCGACATTTTCTGATTTCTTTGACAGATTCAGGCTTAATTTTCTAGACACGTTCCTTCCCAAGGGGCTCTTTTCACAAGTTTATGACTTGTCATGTTCCTGTGTATAAGCTAATGTTGGTGTCTCAGTTTCACATTCATCATAGCTGTCAGAGCCAATGTGGTGTATAGAAGCAGCCGCTGCTGAAAAAGCAGAATCGCAGGCCGTTTGATTTTGACTGAAGTGAGGAGAAATTGCTGCTGTGGAATGTACTATAGGTATGAGTGGGTAGAAGCAGGTTTTTACAGTGCTAATCAGCTGGTGGCCTGTGGCTTTCACATCTGGACCTTGTGGCTGGGAGTAAGCGTAGACAGAAAGCATCTTCGACTCAAATGCTTTATGACAATCATATATATATATATATATATATATATATATATATATATATGTATATATTTATATTTTTCACAGTGTATATTATATATTTGTATATTAAAGTGTAGAGGGAGTGTTTTTTTCATTTTT
>VUQK01010805.1:16751-27537 GCA_015106715.1 Bujurquina vittata | reverse complement strand
GCAACATGTTGGCAAAAACGAAACACAGCGCATCAGCACAAACACCTCGTAACAACTATCACGTACGGTGGTGGAGGGGTGATGATTTGGGCTTGTTTTGCAGCCATCTGAGCACCTTGCTGTCATTGAGTCAACCATGAACTCCTCTGTATAGCAAAGAATTCTAGAATTAAAAGTGAGGCCGTCTGTCTGACAGCTAACGCTGCAACAATGATCTCAAGTATAGCAGCAAATCTACAACAAGGTGTTCCGACAGCCAAAATCCAGACCTCAACTAGAATGAAATGCTGTGGTGGGGCCTTAAGAGAGCTGCACATAAGCAAATGCCTGCAAACCTCAATGAACCGAAACAAAGCCAAATTCCTCCACAATGATGTGAGCGACTGATAAAGTCATACAGAAAACAATTGCTTTGTGTTAGTGCTGCTAAAGGTGGCTCTACAATCTACTGAATCATGAGGTCTACTTTGTTCTTTCCCATGACTGTAAATGCATTTTAATGAGAGGTAAGTGGCAGGTTCTCACTGTGAGGCAGCTTTCAGTGACAATTACAGAAAGCTGACTCTGTAAATTACTTAATGGCAGACGGAGGTTTTCCAACAGGAACTGTGCCTGAGCAATAACAATACAGAACTTTTTTCTTCTTTTAAAACCTGAATACTTTAAAGTGCTCCCACATTTTGTGATTCAGCACAGTAGGAATAATCACCCACATGGTAAAAAAATAAATAAATAAAAAATCCTACATCACACAACTTCGCCGCTTCCAAACAAGGACAAGTTCACACTGGAGACCGAGACGTTGGTCTAAGCTCCGGTTGTATCAACAGAACGTGGGATCAGACAAATATGTAATGCAGTGGGAATGCAGCAGGCTTTAAAAAAGGCTAGTCATCTCAGAGCTTTTAGTCTGCTGTGCTTTATAAAAGCCATATTCATCCAACCCCATAATTAATTCTGCAGAAGCATTCACACTGGTGGAGAAACTACTGCTCTGAACAGCAGTCCCAAAGGGAGTGTTTGGAAGGAAGTGATTTGGAAAGCAGTACTGTCCAGTCTCTTTATATGGACATTCCAGGACAGGGTGGAGGTTACAGAGAAGAGGAACATCCTCTTTCTTTTTTTAAATATACACAAAAATATACCATGCCTCTCCCTGGAGATAAATATTCTTGTTGTGTCATGCTTTGGGGAAAAGCCTACCGGGTGCTGCTGATTGGTTTGCACACAGAGTACGAGTCAAAAGTCTGGACACACTCATCCATTCAGATTAAAAAAAAGTATTAAATTAAAACCCCACTTAAAAAGAGTGTGTTAAAAAACACAATCCTGGTCATTTTTATTTAGTGCACGGATAAAACCTCTTCTCTTCCATGGATGAAATAAGCCTGGCCTGAATTTGTGCAGTCACATGAACACAAATTCCTCAGCTATAGTTTCTAAAACTATAGCAACACATTAAACAGAGGAAACTGCTCTTCACACAGAGGCTTCTTAAAAACAAACTCAATTCTGAACATTTAGAAGTTTAACTTTGTGATACTTGAACGTGTTTCACTTCTAACCCTGCCTTATTCAAGCTGCTTTACCTTTTCCCTACAGTGGAAAAAACTCGGTAGGGGGCGCTAAAGAGCAGCTTAAGTTATGATTGAATATACAATACAGACAATATTAGTGCGCAGCTCATTCTCTTTAATATCACGACTATTTCTGACTATTTCCCCTGAAGCACATTATGCATTTTAAAAAAGTCAAACTGCCCTCGATGACTTATAAATCACCAAACCGATGTTTTCAACTCCATAGAAGAACAGAGCATCGGGGACTGTCAACTTTTCACATCAATTTCTCTCTTTAAACAAACTTTAAAAAAAAGAAAAAAGAAAAAAAAGACTCACCCGTTTGTCATTTCCGTAATGCCGAGCATCACTGCGCGCTCTCTCCCACCAGATGTGCGTTATCCGATCACCCGCGCAGCTGTCCAGATGTTGTACAGTCCAGGATGTTAGCGGAGCAGAATGGCGAAAAGGGGCCTCGCCTCAGTCCAGCCGATCTCGATATTCCTAAACCACTTCCCGGTGGGACCTTTCAGTCTAAAACTGCGTGCTTACAAGATTCAAACAGGGGTCTAATCCCTCTTTGCACACAAACCTGCACAATACCTCAGCTTATGTGGACTGCACGGCATTTTTATAGGAAACGTTACTAAAGAAAAGACATCAATGCTCCATTCAAACCCCAAAGATGATGAGCAGACAGAACAGAGTTTTAAAAGTCATTAAAACAGGAAAAGAGGAAATAAGGCTTTTAAAAACACATTTTAGATACTATTTACGCTGACAAGAAGTCAAGTTATGAAAAAGTTAATGCACACTAACCTAAAAATATATACTAAAATGTTAATTTGAAGGAAAACTTTTTTTTTAATTTTCAAAAATTTGTTATAGGTGCAAAGATTTTTCAATATCAGTATTGTTTGCTCTTTTTATTTATGAACAAATTGTGACATTTGTTTTGTAGGCAGATTTTCATTTTTAGGGGATTTGCAAATGTATTTTGACGTGTAAATTTTTATTTTTGCCATCCATAAGTGAAAGTTTCCGGTTATTGTCCTAAAATGTTTACTTACTAACTCAAACCTCTGAGAAAATAACTCGAAACTGAAAAAAAATTACTTCGCGTTATGGATGGGTAAAGCAATGTTAGCAATGTTAACATTTCTTTTTGTTAAAAGTGTCATGAAAAAGCCTGGTTTCCCCCCCTGCAAGAGTTTATACTTGTTGCACTTTGCTTTAAAAAAGATGTTTTTTTATTAACACTGAAGTGTAAGGTTTTTCCTTCCCTCGCTGCTTTATTAGTTAAGTGACGATTTCAAAACTCCTAGGAAAAAGTAAAAATATTTTAATTTAAATTTTTGGTAGTGAGGAGCTTAAATTCTGTCCTATCACATTAGTGGAAAACAGTCAACATGTAACCCAGAAAGCTCAGCTGTATCAAACCACGTGCTTTTATTTTGGAGACCAGAGGCTGTCCAGACGGCAATTCTTCAGGTTTTGTTGGCAGGACTCACCAAGAACCACCCAGCGAAATCAGTGCAAGACCTACTCTTAGTCTCCCATTAAACTCAAATGTAGAGACGGATTCCGAGTGCTGCAGCTTTCTGTTACGCTGCGTCCGCATATGAAGCATCTGCGCTGGAGATGGAAAGTCTGACTTTCCCGTCCGTGACCACTGTAGCGCAACATGGCGGGATGGCGCTGTGAGGAAACATGTCCCAGACCAAGACCTTCACTTTTAATTGTTGAGATTAAAAAAAAAAGAAGAAAAAGACCGGCACATTTGGTAAACACCCCTACTCTGAAAAATAATGAAAATTAAATAAAAAGATGGCTCTAACATCAGAAAAAATGCATCACATAACAGTAGCAGGGAGGTAAGGGTTAACAGCATGTTTCCATTACTTTCAGTAGCAGATACAGTAGTTTATTTGCTATTTCCTTCTCTGATTGCGTCACGATATTGCTTCCACCATTTACTTCCTTAAAAGGGAAACCCCTAGACTGTGCTGCCTCCTTCCAGAGGGATGAGGACTTTGACAGCAACATCTGCGGCACAAAAAAGAAAGAAAAAGACTGGTTGCTGCATCTGTTCAAATGCCCGACAATAACACCAAAACAGGAGGTATTTTAAGTCCTCTACATTAAAGTTCATCTTGTATTTAAGCATTCTTTTAAACTTACTGTGCAAAACAAAACAAAAAATATATGATCAACATCTGGCTCTCGATGCTGATTATAAACTGTACATGCAATATTGCACATCAAAATTATATATAAAGAAGAAGGACTGAATGAAAGAATTGAATCATTTTAATTTTTTAAGTTCATTCATTTTGTTTTACAGTTGTAAATAAACCAGAAAAAAAACAAAATCACTGTTGTAGTCATTTTGATTAAGTAATTCGGGTAATCTCTCATAGCTTCAGCATTAAGCATCATAAATATAGATAAATACATTTCCTTGTGCTGGGTGAATCACCAAAAGCTGCCACTGGAATGAGAAAATAAAGCAGATGGAGCAGAAAACCGTTTTCTATGAGCAAAGTACGTGTAAATACGCGCTTGAATGGGAGGTCATGTATGTGCGGACTTCTACCTCCATACAGAGGTCATAATAAGACTAACGGGGGGAGAAAAACCAAAAACGCCACCATCCATTGGTCTGACAGGGAGCCTTGCTCAAGGACACTTTAACAAGGCAGATGTGCTTTCTGCAATGGAAACTGCAAAATGCAACAAATCTCTTAAGTTTCAGTGATTAAGCTGCAACAGAACTGACAAAACCATAACATAATCCCAAAAAAGAGGCAGAAAACATTAAAATAATAGTAGATATTATAGCCACAACAGACACAGCCAAAACATTCATTACAGGGCATCAATCAACTCAAGAAATGGAAAACTGTTACTGCTCCTGAGTTGAGTATGTGAGGCATTAGTCATAAAACTGCAAAACCAGTCAAGTCAGGCAAAAATATATAAATATGTTTAGGGGGGGGTCTATTATTTTCTGTCTCACACACACAGAGCAATGGACCAGTCTTCAACTGTTTTAAATACCCAATTTCTTAAACTCTTGGCTTTGTGTGATGTCAGTGAGAGGGGGATATCACACTAATATGATCATGGGCGGTTTAACCTTTTGCTTATGAGGGACAGCCAATCAGAGGTAAGGCTGTCTTAAAGTGAGAGGGAGGACAAGTTGGCTAAATATGCACTCCCATGTAATTGAAATGACAGATATGACAGATTAGCCCATGAACTGCTGTAAATCATGCACACATTTCCCACAGCATGCTGCAGGTTCACAGGCTTCTTAATGTCTTCTTTACTTTCCAGGAATTAGTTAAAAGTAAAATCAGGGAACCAAAATCTTTGTGTGAAGAAAGGAAACTTCTATACTTCAAAGACTTGTAAAAAGGCTGACTTGAAGGGAGTAAAATCACATTCAACAGTCCAGCTGAACTGTAATCGTGTGATCTGTAAAAAAAAAAAAGACTGTACTGGGTTTCTGTACTGTGCAGTACAGAAGTACATCAAAAAATACAGGTAAAGTTGTCTTGAGAAGTAATTAAACATCTGTAAATTATATTCAAGTAATAGACCAGCACACATTTGTCCCTTGATTAATTCACCTATCATAAACAGATCACACCCTTTTGGATTCAAAAATGCTGCGATTATAACAGAACATAGACTTAATGTTTTATACCTATTCATTTTACTAATGATCCTTTAAAATGCCTCACTATGTAACCATCATGTCCAGTAAATGTTGTTAGGAACACCCTCACCTTTAGCATAAGGAAGACAGAAATTCATCAGTTATTGGTAAGAGACCCCTGTAGCTATTGCACTGTCATTTCAAATTATTTACATGTAGAATGTTTTGGTTTTCATCTTAACCATCATCTTTTTCCGATACATTCCTTGGTCCCATCCACTGTGTCCCAACAAAGCTGTAAATGCCCCAGTTAACCTCCCAGTTGCCACCTTTTTAAAAGTGCAGCATCACTGTTGAGGACAGGTTTTCACATTAAAAATAAAGGCTCAGTAATTACACTGATTCTGTGCTCCCAGTGTTTTCTCTGAAACCAGTGTTGACTCGTGGCCAATTTTATCTGATCCCAGACCAGCTGTGGAGGTAGGAGGTCCAGCCTGATCCCCGAGCCCCAGACCCGTCCTCCTCACCTGCAGAGAGGAGAGATGAGAACAACTGGTTAGCCATTTCTGAGGTTTTCTGGATGTCATCCCCTTTTTCCTCAAGTGCTGCAGATGAAGAATTTAAAAAAAAGGGTTTCGTCTGAATAATTATTATATCATTAGGCTTCTAATGACTTCTATATTTGACTTAGGTGTGTTGAAGTAGGGACACATCTAAAACCTGCAGGACACCGGCTCTCGAGGCCTGGATGTAAGGATCTCTGCTTTAAATAATATATTATAAACCTTATTAAGCTTTTATTTTCTCTTTTTTCATATTTGGTTAAACTGCACAGGCTCTGTAGTGATTCTCAAACCATTTTTTGTTATGAAAATGCAAATCAATGTTTACCCATGACCTACCTTGTGCAATGGCAGCCAGTTTGCTTTTTTCTTCTGGGCTGAGCTGCAGCATGGTGTGTATGACGGGCAGCAGAGCCTGCCTCTCACTACCAGATCGCAGGAAGATAAACTGCAGGAGGACATTTTTCAGATACTCCAGGTTGGCCACACTCTTCTCCCTCTCCTGGTTTCGCTCCAGACGGCGCACTTCACTCTTCAACAGCTAGCAGGAAGAACATAGTAGCAAAATTAAATCACAAAACCCAAACGTCCCTTCATCTGAATATACCAAAAAAGGTAAGAAAACAAGTCAATGTACAGCAGCTTATCGGGTTCATTTAGGTTAAAAACTAGCTGCAGTGGTTTTAATCAAATTATACTTCACAGATTTCAGCCCGCAATCAGTTATTATAGCCATGATAACACAGGGTCTGATTTAAATAACACCAAATATAAATAAATAAATAGAACCGCAAGCGGCGGGCTCAGCTTTTTTTAGTGATCATTATTATTCATAAAAAAACAACTTTGATCTTAGGCTAACAGGGCGGCAATTAATTTTGACCCACCCGACTTTCCGTAATCGAACACCTTACGTCACACAGAACAAGCATGGCGGCGTACTCTGGGCTAATACTAAGCATTAAACGTGATTTATAAACCTGGACTGTCGCAGTTTTCGGCGAGACAGTTTAGAAAATTATATCCACAGTGAAAGATGGGGTTCGAGCGGCTGCTGCGGTATTACTCCAGACATTTTCGGTTCGGTAACGTTCAGTTAAACCCGCTTCGAAACACGTCGGTGTCGGCACAGATTTCGCCTATCACCAGCGTATCGCCCCGTGTTGGCACTTTTTCTGGACTATTCAGCGGGATATTTGTGCACACAGGTCACCATCTGGCCAAACCTCGCAGCCTGTGCACCTCCGCACAACCACCCAGAGATGTCACCTTGTTCGAGCACGACAGGACCCGCTTCTTCCGGCTTCTCTCGGTATTCTGCGGTGGACAGCTCGTCTTCTGGACGTACCTGGCTCATTTCGCCTACACGGGGCTCAAAGACACAAGCGGCTCTAAAGAGAAGGGGAAAACCAAGGCGCCCGCCACCACCACAACCACGGGGCTGGCCGGGATGTGGAGTTTTGAGATGAACCTGGGCTCAAACACCTGGAGGTATGGCTTCACGCTGGGATGCCTGGCACTAGGGGCAGGGATTGTCGGACTCGGGGCTCTGTTCTGCCGGCGTTCTGTCAGCAAGGTGGTGTTACACCAAGGTGGGAGGATGGTGACAGTCTGCACACAGTCCCCTCTGGGAACAGGCCAAGGTCGGAGAATAACAGTCCCTCTGTCACAGGTAGCCTGCCACGCCCACAGACAGGAGACCACTTCCTTTATTCCCCTCAGGGTCAAAGGTCACAAGTTCTACTTTCTTCTGGACAAAGAGGGGACTGTGAACAACGCCCGTCTGTTTGATATCACTGTAGGTGCCTACAGGCCAGTTTAAACACAGTTGTCACACCTGAAACAGCAGTCTACAGATGTTTTTGTTTTTTTGTTGTTTTTTTTTAAATGATGACTGCCAAATTAATGTATCAGCATGTTTCTCATTTGATCTGAATAAAATGTTTGCTACAAATATTTGGCTCATTTAGGTCAGTTATTTGGCAAACCTCATGGTTTTGACAGTATCATATACATTTTCAAGTATTTAATATTTAAAATTATGTATTGGAATTTTTGTGTACACTTTATTGCCAAAAGTATTCACCCACCCACCCAAATCACTGAATTCAGGTGTTCCGATCACTTCCATGACCACAGGTGTATAAAGCCAAGCACCTAGACATGCAGGCTGCTTCTACAAACATTTGTTAAAGAATGATCCCTCTCAGCTCAGTGAATTCCAATGTGTTACCATGATGGGATACCACCTGTGCAACAAGTCCAGTCGTGACATGTTGCACGAGTTAATTTCTTTTGGCAACATGGTGTATATTTCATTACATGTAAATGCAGTGTGTGTTACCTAAAAAAAAAAGTATCAAAAGGGCAGTTTAGAATCAACAATTTAGATGCATGTGTTTTGGATTGTGGGAAGAAACTGGAGACCCTGGAGAAAAGCCACAAAGGCACAAAAGAACAAAGATCTCAGCGAGTCTGAATCCAGGGCCTTATTGCTTTGAAGTGTCAGTGGAAGCCACTGCACCACCGTGCCATCCAAAAGTAACAGACAGAAATATAAGAATGACTAAAAATACACATACTCATCAATGAATACATAACAGAACAAAAAAAAGGCAGTCACTATTAACTAGTTGCTTAATATATGTATTAGTAGCATATATAAGCATGTAATGACTCATTCTAACAGTTTTTCCACCAATAACCTAAATAATAGCTTGATACTAAGGAAGCTGAATCTGAATTGCAGTCTTAAGTTGTACTCTGTATGTGCTTTAAAAGGTGCTGGAACCCCAAGAATAGACTTTTTTTCCTTTAATAATAAATATGGCATATTTTAATGTAATAAAACATGTAAATTACTAATACTATAAAAAATAACATTCTTTATAACAGCTATTTAAAAACAAATAAAGATGGGCAACCTTCACCTGCTCCCTTACTCACAAACTGTTGCTCCTGTTTGATTTGGCACAGCTGATTTAAAAAATATACAGTGAGTGTAAGCAGATAAAAAATGAGTAAGTATACATACGGTGATCTGCTCCATGAGAATAGCATTAGTGGCCTCAGTTTCATGCAGCAGGCTGTTCATGTGCTCCATGTTGCGGGTGGCTGTGTTCAGCTGTTCATTTAACTCTTCTTTGGTTGGCTCCACTGTCCACACAAAAGGCTCTGGAGATGTAACCAATACAGAAAGCATTACAATACACAAAATTCTGTCACAAAGTCAAAATCCTTTTATTTTTGGCCCAAACAAATTTTGCAACAGTCACTGTTATAACTCTCATTATTACATCTTGCTAAAAAGGTCTTGTATATGGTCCTTTGGTAAAGTGAATTTGTTTAAAGTGTACCTCTGCTTTCAAACATACCTTGCTTGGGGTTTGGAGATGTGAGAAGCTGCTCCAGAGAGGGTAGGGGTGTAAGAGCAGGGGAGGAGTTCTCAGTCTCAGTGGTCTCCATGCCTTCGCCCTCCTCCCTGGCCATAGACTGGAGGTCACTGAGAGCCAATAGTCCCAATCCTGCCTGGTTCTGGTCGCCGTTTCTGCGCTGTGGATCTGATGCAAGTGACTTACGGGTGGACTGGACAGGCACTGAACCTGTGTGGGTGTAGCAGGTTGGTAGAAGAAGATATTTATGGGTATTATGGGCATATTACATTCATGTTTAAGGTGGGCTACACATTCTGCTTATTATATCAGTGCTGGCTTTAACATTTTAGTGAAATCCTTTTATGGAATTGTTTCTGCGAAGTAACACATAAATGAGGGCACTTAAAGAAATTTTAGTTGAGAGCAACCTTCAAATCTTCCATTTATTTTTTTGGAAAAAAAATCTCTGGATTCTTACGTTCACACAAGGACAATCCTAACAGTTACGAGTCAGTGTTGTACTTCACTGTGACATGAGGGGGCACCAGACTACCCCAGGTCTTAACCAGTTCGTCTGGAATAAATGGTGACAAGTGGGAAGGGAAGGATGAGGAACTCGAGAGGAAGCTGACAAAAAAAAAAAAGATTATGATTAATAAAACCGAACTGAGCCAAGAGGCCAGACTCACCCTTGACTCCCTTTGCAGCTGAGCGAGAAGAGCAAGACATCCACCTGCACACTCAATACACTGAGTAGCTTTTATAATCTGATCTGAGTTCACCAGTAAGTTTTAGAGCTCGCTGTGCCAGTACTGAAACACTCAATCAAAAATATTTACCCAGTGAAGTGTAACATTACTCCTTCCTGCTCCTGATGTAACGCTCATTGTTATAAAGAGTCCAGCTCTAATCACCCAATTCTGACAAATGCCCCTGAAAAACACTTTAGTCCTGATTCAACAGTACAACAAGCTTTAATAAAAAGGTTTAAAGAAATCAATAAGGAAATAAGAGCACCAACTCAAAGGAAAATAAACACCCTTGACATTATATATCACAGATAAATACTGAGCAGTGCTTCTGCAAAGCCATTACAACAGTTTGCAACAGAGGGAGAAGCTGGAAAGGCTTCAATTCTGACTGGTTTCTAATTTATAAAAGATTGTTTTATGTGTGTGTTTATGCACTGCTTGAAGGTCTCGATAAAAGATTAGACCAAACATGACAATGGGCATATATAACAGTTACAGCTGATTTATTAACAGAAAAAAATGAGGCCAGCAGTTTTATCTCCCACCTGTCCAATAGAGCCAGTAACACATTTAATATGGAATGAAATCAAATTATAGTGGTCAAAATGGCTCAAATATGACTAATATTGGCCCCAGTATCAAGCTAATCTCAGCATCCATGTGTGAGCCACTAATGATGAGTCTCTCCAGATGCCACAGTGCACTGTTTGCCACACTGAGAGGCGGGGACAGAGCTGAGGAACCTTGCCAACACCTGGTGTGCTCAAGTGACAGAAGAAACACACATACACACACACACACACACTTGCCTTTCCTAGTCATTACTGTGTGTGTTTTTGCTTTTTGACTCCAGCGGGCAGCTGTGTGGGAGGTG
>VUQK01010804.1:80811-94451 GCA_015106715.1 Bujurquina vittata | reverse complement strand
TTTCTGCCTTATAGAGTAGTGCAACAGTGAAAATATATATATATATACATACATACATACACATGTACACACACACACACACACACACACACACTCACGGTTTTTGTCATAGTACCGGCAGGAATTTCAAACTTTCTCCTCTGAATGTTCCACTATGGTGTAGACAGGAAGAGAAATGGGGTAGGGGGTAATCTTAAAGGAAGAATATATGAATAGGGTTGTGGAGGTAAACACAGAATCCTGAGGTTGAGGCTGGAAATTGAAGTGGCCACATCGAATTTTGTCAATGGTTGGATGTCAGTTGGAAGAGAAAGCATAATTCTGGAGTAAGTGTCCCCCTGAGGGAGAGAGTGATGATTGCAGCAGACTTCAATGTCATGTAGGCGAAGGGAACAGAGGTAATGAGGAGGTGCTGGGTAGGTATGGAGAGAAATTCAGAAGGGCAGACTGTAGTGGATTTTGGAAAGAGGGTAGAGATGACTGCATGTCTTTCTTCAAGAAGAAGGAGGAGCATAAATTTCGGACACACTCACCCCTTCATATGAATTGTTAAGTGTGTACTGTGAGAGTGGAGGAAGCTCCACACAGGTGGTCTATATTCTACGCAGGAGGAGCAATCTCAAAGAAATAGGAGACTACAAGGTGGTGTCAGGGGAGAATGTAGCTAGGCATGGTTTAGCTGGTGGAGGCTGAAACAGAAGAACATTGCAGAGAGTTCAAGGAGGAATTGAGTGGTAGGGAAGAGTTACCAGATGACTGGATAAGTACAGCTGAAATGGTGAGGTGAAACTGCCAAGAAGATGTTTGGTGTATCCTCTGGACGGAGGAAAGAGGGCAAGGAGATGTGGTGGTGGGATGAGGAAGTAAAGGAAAGTGTTCAAAGGAAGGTGGGATAGGCAGGGAGCTCAAAGTAGAGAGGAGTACTGGAAGGCTAGGCCAAAAGAGAGGCGGCAAAGCCTGAGGAAAAGCCTTATTAATTGTATGTAAGGCTGGAGACTAAAAAAGGAGAAAGGGACTTGTATCGATTGGCTAGAGAGAGATAGAGCTGAAAGGGACATGCAGCAAAGTCATTAAGGATAGAGATGGAAATGTGCTAACGAGTGGAGAGAGTGTATTGAGAAGGTTGTAAGGAGTACTTTGAGGAGCTGATGAATGAAGAAAATAAGAGAGAGGGAGGAGGATGGATGAAGGACAGTTTGTGAATCAGGAAGGGCAGTGGATTAGTAAGGAGGAAGTGAGGGTAAGAGTGGAACGACAGTTGGTCCGGATGACCTAACTGCAGAAGTATGGCGATGTCTAGGAGAGAGGGCGGCAGACTTTTTTTTTAACAGATTGTTTAGCACAATCTTAAGAGTGAGTGGATGCCTGAGGAAGGAGAGACGTTTGCTGGTGCTGATTTTCCAGAACAAGCAGGATGTGCAGTGCTGTAGTAGAGGTGAGGATCGGTAAATAGTATAAATTCATGCTGAGAAAGAGAACCACAGATGCAATGTTTGCTTTGAGAGTGTTGATAGAGAAGTATAGAAAGGGCCAGAAGTGTCTGTGGATCTAGATATGCATATAATAGGGTGCCAAGAGAGAATCTGTGTAACTGCATGAAGTGGAGTGGGAAGTGAGAGTCAGAAGTGGCAGAGAAGTATGTGAGAGTGGTGCAGGACGTATATGAGGGCCGCAAGACTGTGGTAAAGTATGCTGTGTAGCCGGAGTGACCAATGGATTATGACCCTTTTTGTTTTCAGTGGTGATGGACAGGTTGGCAGATGAGGTCAGGCGGTAGTCTCCATGGACTACGATGTTTGCAGATGACCTAGGGTGAGAGCGGAGCCTGGAGAGGTATGCTCTGGAGAGAAGAGGAATCAAAGTATAAGCTACACAGACTGCATGAGTGTGAATGAGAGGGAAGAAGGTTTAACAGTGAAGATCCAAGGAGCAGAGGTAGTAAAGGTGGACAGATTTAAATACCTGGGATCAACTCTTCAAATCAATGGATAGAGCAGAAGAGATTTGAAGAAGAGACTGCAGACAAGTGGGTAGAGATGAGTGTCGGGGGCTTTTATGACAGACGGTTAGCAGAAAGAGTGAAAGGGAAGATTTATGAAATGGCAGCGAGACCAAAAGATGCTAATATTTTCATTGGGAGTGATTAAAATGGACAGGATTAGAAATGAGAGGGACAGCTCAGATCGAGCAGTTTGGAGAGAGAGACGGGAAGGGATAATGGATATATTGGGCAAGGGATGTTGAAGATGGAGCTGCCAGGCAGAAGGAAAAGAGGAAGACCAGAAGGCAAGAGAAGGTTAATGGATGTAGTAAAGTAGGGCATGCAGAGGGTTGGTGTGCCAGAGAACGATGCTAGGAATAGTGTGAGATGGAGGCAGATGATCCACTGTGGCGACCCCTAAGGGGACCAGCCGAAAGAAGAAGATTCAACCCACGTAGTTCATAAGCACTGCACCCAAACTGCTGAGACAAACACTGAGTTTTGTGTAGGTGCTCAGTTTGCATTCATTTGACTTAAGTGAGCTAGCTTCAGTTAACTCTCCTAAAAAGTCACTGTGCTATAAAAAGAGTTCTCATCCAGTTGATCATTTTTTTTAAAAAAAGCATACTAACACGCACTCACACCTGAATTTTCAAATATTTTAATCAAATTTGCAAATGTTCTTTTCTAAGTGGGACCTACTCATCACTCACTTGAGCCCACAACTCCACAAATGTGTTAAAAACGGTTTATTCAACAGAAGCTAAATTGGACAGCATCTGTGAAAAAAGTGAAAGACAGACAAAATAAATAAGTCTCACTGGTCAAATTTATCTCACAAGGTGTCTTTCTGAACCACGATGTACTGTAGCCATAGCAACTGGCACCCAGCAGCTCCTGAAGGGAATGAGAAAAGGATTCATGATTCATATCCAAACAACAACAGCCTGAGAATCCAAATATACTGAGGTAAACTGCCACCCCCAGACAGTCAAACTGACAGCTGTGAGGAGGAGGGGCCAAGCAGAAAACAAATAAACAAAAACAATCACAGTCATCCTCTGTTCGCTAACTCGTGGTCATTGTTTTCTGTTTGCCTCTTGTGGTCTCAGCCATGTTGACTTGTGCTGACAAATCGCAAGATGGTAAAAAGTAATAACTTTTTCATGCCAGCAGGATGGAACAAAGTAAGACTGGCAGCTTTACTAGTGAGTCAGCCCCTGTGGATAAGCACCAAAGGATTTTTAAATTCACCAGTCAAGAAAGTGGATAAATGAAAAGGACATAATGATGAGCCTTGTATCAGTCAGCGATAGTCGTGCAGCCTGTATCCCACCCAGAAGAGTCATTGTTACCAAAAGGCTTCTCCAGTGTTTCATGTTCTCAAACGAAGTACATGAAAATATTAGATGCTGTTACACGTTTTCTTTTTAAGTCCACTCTTCTGTTTTTGCTCCAAAAGTATTTTCCAGAAAGCACAGCCACATTTACACTATTCACAAAAAGAGAAAGAAAGGGAAAAAAACAGCCCACCACATACGCTGCCAATGAAAACATAATAAGCAAGCCAGAAATGCTTGGGAACCATATTTAGCAGAGCTGAGAATACTGTTCTGAATCATGATAACCAAGATTTGGATCTCTTCATTACCAAAAGTCCCCCATTCTTGCACTTGCATCGCTATCCAGTAGCTTTTGCCACATTTTCCCTGCTTAAGTAAGCAGCAGCAATCAAGGCCCTGCCTGCTGGGCCCACTATAAGGCAGCTGTGCCTCATTACCAATCAGAAGAAAAAGGGAGAAGGGGCCCCGGGGACACACCAGTCTTGACTGTGGTGTCGCGTGTAGATAAACCACAGAGAATGCTTATCCTCTCTCCTGTTTGTCTCATGTTATCTGTGTCTACATGTCATTCACACCTTGCTTTTTTCCACTTCTCCGTTGCTAGGTAGCTTTGTTTCATCACATTGTTAGCTATTCTTTGTGTCCAGCTTTCTTTGCACAGACTTTGCAATTTGCGTTCAGTGAAAAACACCCACAATTTTCTTTTTCTTTTACCACTACCACTGTGAAACGTGAAAACTGAAAAATATATCAAACGCTACTTCTGTCTGCTCTATTGCAGATATGCCCTGCATCCCAATTATTTTATAAAAGACATTAACATGTCACAGAGTCATGCTGCTACTTATGCCTGATGTTATACATCAGTGGTGAATGTGATGGGAACAGAACCCTGGGTACTCATGCAGGAATGTGGTGGGTACTTCAAAAAATTACCGTCTCAGGTTGGATAATACTCTATACATCAGGTTTTTAATTGTATTATACATTTTTTCTTCATGGTACACATCTACTTACTGCTGTCATACATCCCTTTAATGGCTTAACAATTTTTCTTGTCTTGCTTATTTATGTTTAAATATTTTTACCTTTAGGAGCGCTTTAAAAGATAGACAGTGACGGTTGGTGCAAGAATTTCAACTAAATAAGTTAATCGACAATGGCTGAATATGAATGTGTGTTCCTTCCTTAAACCCTTGAACCTGGGGTTAGGGTTGTTGTTAGGGAAGTACTGCAGAAGTTACGGTTGGGGTTAAGGTAAGCTTCTAGGAAATCAATGTAAATCAGTGTACTGTTCTCTAAAGGGACAACTGTGTGCGAGGAAAAGTAAGCAACAGCAACAAAGAAAGTTAAAGGTGGATGTCTGTTCAAAAGTACTCTGACTATCAAACAGTGAAATCAAAGAAGCACTGTTTCAAAAAAAAGATGTTAGGAAATAAACATGAAAGCTCGGGTTATCGGTGTGAGGTTGCTGCATATGCCGTATCTCTACAACACAATAGAGAATAGAAGGAAGACCCATATTTCCTTTACTGATTCTTTTGCGAGATAAAGAACCTTTCATAATTACTTGTTTGTGCACAGATAGCTCAATTATCCTTTCCTAGTAAAACCAGAGCCACTTCTCTGTCCGGTGGAAAATTTCATTACAGCTTTAATGACTAATCTCTCGACCAGATCTAACGCTTGTAACTTAGTAACACGTGCAATTACTGAGGATTGGGGTTCAAATGATACATATTATCTGTAATTTAATTTGATCACATGACAGATATTATTGGAGATTAGGAGCAAGGTGAAAACGGCACCTTGTGACCAGGCACACTAATTCCATTTAGCTTCCAGAAGAAATTATGATTTTTATTAATTTATTTATATTCTTTGATGACTGCTACCAGCAGCACTTCTGTAGCACCTTTCATGCAACCCTTACCCAAGAAAAACAGGTACATGTGTGCCAGGGAACATGCAGGGAATCATTGCTAACGCAGGCTTTAACAAGTCAATTAGATCTTACTTCTGTGAGGTCGTATGTCATTACAAGAAGTGCTTTTTCTAGCTTTAAAATGCACTACAGTACAAGCACATGCTCATGGGTTTCATAAGGGTTACACCTTTGTATTTGCACAGCTCCCCTCCTGTTGGAACCATGCTGAATTATTAATTTAATGTGTTTCCTTTTTTAAACAGTTCTTTTTTTTTTCAGCTGGAACCTGTAATCTGCACATTTGGGACAATCAGATCAGTTCTTTTCTTAGTGAAATGTAATTAGTTTAAAGAAGTAAATTAATCTTTTTATAGAAAATAACTTGACATGAGTCTGGCCTACTGTACTAGCTCTCGACAAAAACATGCTGGCAGTAATCCAGTGTCTGTCATATACACTAGTGACTAGCCCTCTCCCTTTCTCCGCCATCCCAGAGACTGTCTAAATGTCAGTGTTTTCTGTGCTCCTAATGTATTCCTAAAATAGTGTCTCCATTGCTGAGCCTCTGTGAAAAGGCACGCTCCAGAAAAGGCATAGTGAGTCTGACTCACAGCAGAGACAGCAGAAACACCATGCCATCCCAAAGCCAATTAAACATGTATGGGGGTGTACGTGACCTCAAAAAAGCCAGTAGATGGCCATTCTCTCCCCCATTCTTTCCACTTTGTAGCTCACCCTCTGTCACTCTTCAGCTAAGGCTTGTCGTCTTCCCTTTTTACCAATTAAAGTGAATTATTCAGGGCAGCCTGTGTGTACCTGTTAAGTGTTTTTCTTCCAATGAGCACTCTCACAGAAAATTGAGGTGAGGAGAAGATGATCAAGAGCGCGTATGCTGCCGCACATGGGCTGGGCAGCTGAAGCCGATGAGTTGGCATAGGCATGCACACACCAGCATAGGTCAGTGGACTGATCCCTTTGCATTTTGATTTATTTCCAGAGGTCAACGCAAGGCTAGTGATTCAGAAGTTAATGTGATGTGGCTTAGAGAAAGACTAATTAGCTTTCTATCACAGCAAGCCTCTAATAAACTACAGAATGGCTACATAATGACAAATCAATTTCCAGATGACACAATTAAAAATGTGTAATTTAAGATGGTAAATTCCAACAACATCTTGAATTCGGGAATGAGAGGCGCTTCATTTCATCAGAACCTAAAATGGAAAATGTGCCACTTCTGCTTAACAATGCAGAAGAAGGAAATGGGATGGAAACATTAAAATGTCATACTGTATATGGATGGGCTGATTTTCCGTCTTTAATCAAATTCATGTTCAGCTTCAAATGTCATAGTTGCCTTAATTAACAGACACCACAATGTAATGCCAGCTTCACAATGGGAGTTGCTTGTTATCATGCCATTCATTCACATGCATTGATAACTGACTAAATTCCACTGAAATGCAGAGCAAATAATGACCGTTTCAACCTTAAACAGCACACAATTATTTCAATAACTGTAAAAAAATGAACTCCTAAAACTTTACATTTTTGTAGCTGAGTTCAATGATGGGTTAGATCTATATGTACTGAATAAAAAGTTATGGAAATGAAGGGCTCTTCCTCCTTTTACATCCTTGTCCTGCAGTCTTTTTGTTCTGTATGTATTTGTAACGACTCGTTTATTTATCTTGTGTACAACCCCCCGCCCCCAGAACCTCTTTGATGGCTGGTGTGGTGTGAGAACCCATTTGCTATGCAACTGGTGTGATCACATTACAGGATGGTTACACTTTATCCAAAATTATACCGCAGTAACAGCCTGCGAGCATGACTTCCAATTCTCTTTTTTTGGCTTGCTACCTTACCTAATTTGAATTTTCATATTGCTGCATCTACAAATAGTCATAAAGAACCAAACGTACATTTAAAAAAAAAAACACAACTTTTTCAACAGCTATTTTGAGCTATAGGTATCTTTCCAGGAAGGATTCATTGTTTCACACTTCTTCTTCTTCTGTTAGTTTTTTTTGTAGTCTGTTCACTGCAGTTGCCACGTTTAGATTCTCCCAGCTTGCCAAAGACATTAATTAATCATTAACAAATACAATAAACAGAATGATTCCCTTTAATTTATATTCCTGCTCATCCGTGCAGTCTTATTCCTTTGGTGTGTGTGCTGAGTCTGAGAGACATGTCACCTTGTAAGACATACTGAATGCCTTCCCTTGAAGGAGGGAAACAGAGAGAGCAGGAAGATAACACAGCCAGGCAGCACTAACCGATCAGAGCACTCCAGCAGAGATATGACCCACATAGCCCAATACTCGTTTAATCAGCCTGCTACTGGCAGAGGAAAGAGGGAATCGGAGGGAGGAACAGGGGAAATTTCAGTGTTAGGTGGCTTCAGTTAGTTTTAAGGAAACTAAAATACATTTATAAAAAATGCAGTTTCTTACCATGTTGCTCATTTCTTCACACTTTCCTTTATTTTTGCTCCCTTATTTCTTGCTGGGCTTCCTGCTTTTCTCATTATTTTTCAACTGCTGTTGTTGTATTCTTTTCTTTTCTTTTTTTTTTTCCATAAATTGAATCTATGATCAAAGTAGATCGAATATGGCAGAAGTCTTCAATAATACAGAGATGCTGTGCAGAGATTGCACCCAACTGAGTAGCAAGAAGGATTCGTGGGGACACTGTCACAAATAAAAGGGCATGTGGCCATTTCATTAAGCTTTTTATGTTATGGGCCAAATACAGGTTTTTTTTGTTTCTTATTACAGATATAATGGAAATT
Organism: Bujurquina vittata; assembly: GCA_015106715.1. Classification (NCBI taxonomy): domain Eukaryota; kingdom Metazoa; phylum Chordata; class Actinopteri; order Cichliformes; family Cichlidae; genus Bujurquina; species Bujurquina vittata. Next base: position 86,403 of record VUQK01010804.1, on the reverse strand, counting down.
TATTGTAGTCCAACCCCTGCTATTGTTTGACACATTATGACCAAAAATAAGGATTTCTTTCTTATTAGTTCCATATATTCTTAAAGCTGCACACATACAAACCAAAGTTGACATCAAGGTGAGAGAAAAGATATACTGGCAGCAGGTTAGAATGTTTTTACACTTACTGCTGTTTTTCTTTTGCCATTGACGATATATCCATGTTATAGTGGTACAGTGACTATGGGCGTGAGACATGATGTGACTCTAAGGGACACTGTCAATATGTTTTGGAATAATATTTACAAATGAAGATTACCATTTAAGCTGAGAAACTGAGCTTGAAAATAAGAACAGTGATCAAAAACAAAAAAAAAAATCAACTTGTTTATTCTCCTTTGAAAAGGACAACAAATATGTTTGTGGGACTGCAGAACATGGCTAACAGGTTGTTCACCAATTAACTTTATACACACACTCTTAGGCCTGTTGCCAAATTAGAGGATGTTGAGACTTCTCAGTCCTGCCCTCTAGAGACTACACTAGCTGGAAAAGGTAACTAGCCATTCCACAGTGGGGTTTACCAAAGTCCACCCAGGGAACCATTAAGAATTTCTATTGCTGGGCAACACTAAGCACACTGGCCCCAAAGGAGAAGTTAGCAACTTCACTATATTAAGCGGGTGGAACTGTGTAACTGTAGAGGGAACAGAGCACATGGAGAAAGCACATAAATATGAAGACATACACAGTAATGGCCATAATATTGCTGTTGGCAAGGATGTTGACCATTGTCAAACATTGTCAAAAAGTTCAGGTGTGAAGACCTGAACTTTTACAAGAATTGGTCCATAAGCGCTAGTTTTCCACTGCAAGCGTGGTACAGTTATATAATATACAGTTATATATTAAAACCTAGTCAACCTAGTCAAGGGAAATTTCTTCCCTCTAAAATATTCCAAGATCCAATTAAGTGGTATTAATTAACTTATTATTAAGCCTTTAGGAGCCACATCAACTGGCATCAGACATAAACTGGCAGACCATGTAACGTTAGAAAGTGGGGTTGAGAAGCCCTGAGGCTCAGTGGGTAAAAGTCACCAACAATAGTAAGACTTAATTTTTTTGAGTGTTTTGGTAGGTTAGCTCGGTGGCTTTTCATTGAGTCAATTCAACATTTTAGAGTAAAATGCAGTAATTTTCTTACTTAAACCACCTTATATATATTTTTTACTTTAACTGCAGAGTTCCAAACCTACTTTGGCATTAATATCAGTACAAAACATGTATGCTGGGGGCTTCGCGGCATGCGTTTCCACATCCAAGCAGTGCTTTTGTTCATGTATGGACAGAATAAACACAGAGGAAACTTTCATCAATTTAAGAATTCAGCTGACTCTTGCACTTTTGGACGGGATTTGACACGTAGACAGAGAAAAAAAAGTGCGGCCAGAAGCCTCAATGTCTTTTCTAAAGTTGTACCAAGTTAGAAAGTTCCAGATCCCAGAATGCTGTGAGCATAAGTGACCACCAAGAGTTAGTTGCACACACGCATATCGCACTCAGTTTGTCTGAAAGTAATTATTCTCATCACCTTACCCGTGAGGTTCAGTCCTTTATATCTATGAAATATGTAAATTTATTTTAGGAAATACAGTTAGCCTCCAAACAATGGAGAACTAATATATTCACGGGCAAAAAGTCATAATTCTTAAAAAGTAAATTGCTTAATATGGTTCTGTAAACTTCCCACACACTCAGCTATGGCTTTTAAAGGCACCAACAGTTTTGAGAGATTTATCGGAAAAGGCGGAATTTCCCCCCAGAACCAAACGGAAACGCATCTCACCAACTGGTCAGAAAGACACATCTGAAGTGAAAACACTGACAAGATTGACTGTGTTTGTATTCAATTTGGGTATAATCACTGAAAACACTCAAGAGGCAGAAACCCGCAAAGCTATGTCAGTAATTTATTTGTTGGCAAACAACTTTCACTGTTACAACAAATATTAGTTATGAGATCATTCAACGTGGAACCCATACAAAAAGAATAAATAATTAGCAGTAATATTGTAATAATAATCATGATTGTAATAATTTAGAAACAAAAAAAGAAACAAAACAAAAAAACCAAACCCAAACCCAGTACCACTTTATTTACTCCTGCCAGCTTTCTTTCCTCCAAGCTTGTTTTGTTGTCTTTAAACCAATAAACAGTTAAATAAATAATTTCTCTCTTGGGGACATGGCGGGAGGGGTGGGGGGGTTGGGGGGGGTATATGTGCAAGCTACACTTCATAAACTCATTAATTTCTCCTGCTAAATAAGTAAACATTGTCTTTTCACATTGGACAGTGCTTTCGTGTGCAGATTTTTAACATCTTCAGTAAAACATATATGATGTAGCGGTGACATTTCATGGGAAAATGAACCCTTTGGAAAACACATCCTCTTTTTGCAGTTTAGAGACTGGCAGTTGACGTTATGAGCGTTCTTCTGTACACTAAGATCTCAAACAGCACTGTAAGGTACGATCATTTGGTAGAATATTTGGCAGAGGACGCGATTTGAAAACCGTTCTTGTGCTACTTCAGAAATCTGGCGTCTTTGTCATCGTTCACACCCAGGCTCTTCCTCCAAGGTCAAAATGAGATGAGACCTTCTTCCAGCAAATTCTAAAAACGTAGCATTTCCATAGCAATAACTTCCTTCATTGCTTAACCACTTCATTTTCCTTCTTGTTTTAAATCTACAAAGTGGCAAAGTATATACTAATAACAAATTTTCAAAATGTATGTGACAGTGGTGTTGCTATAAAAGGATGAGAATGACGTGTGCGTAGGGTATATGCGTATTAACGAGTGCTTGACTGCCTCTGCGTTTATGAAAAGAGTGACATGAGAGATTGTTCCTTGCTCGTTCTGCAGCCCTCTCGTGACCAGAACATGTCATTTCAGAACGTCTTCACAGACAAAAGGTTTGCAACTTAGGATTATAAAATAAAAGACTTGGTCATATGCAACATTTGTATCTGTATCTGGATTCTGTACAATACATAGAAACAGTTTGTGACTTCTTCATAATCATTTGATAACTGAAAACGTTTACAGAAGAAAGGAGAAGAAACAGAACTTATTCTCTTTTTTAAATTCAGTCTGTTGTAATATGATCTTCCTTCGTTGTTTTCAGTGAAATACACAGTAGCCGCTGTCACTACGACTTGCAGGAATGTTACACCAGCCCAGACACAACTCCGGTTTAGCAGATACGAACAGGAAGAGAATTTCGAACATCAGTGTGATATGGTTACAGTTCAGTTGCCCAAATAATATTGATTTTTTTTATTTATTTTTTTTTTTGGATGATTGTTAGTGAGGGCATATATCATACATCCTTCACTTGACTGGCAGGTAGTGGTGTTTCTTTGGGCCCAGTTTATGCTGAGAACACCAGAGTCTGACGTCCTGCTCTACCCTTTGTTGTGGTGGAAACATCATCCAACGTATGTGTCTTTAAGAGTTAGACAGATAGACAGACATACAGAGAAACAGACAGGCAGCTCTTTACCCAGGGCTGGGGGCCGTGGCCCTGTTGTGGTGGTGACTATATGCTTATAATCTGCTAGAGGTCCATATTGGGAAACTTGTAGGGCTACGGTCAATCCAAGATTCCAAATAAAATTAACAGGTACGGTAAAATTACAGAATCCCTCCCCGTTCCTGTTTGTGTTTAAACATTCCATTCCTGCTTGATGTTCAAAAAAAGTCGTTTGGAGCTGCCCTCTTGGTCTGCACCATTTATGACAGTACATTCAGTCCCTGCTTTGAACTGACCAGTGATATCTCAATCATATTGTCATGGACCACAGTTAATGTTACACACAGTACCTCAATCCAGGGTCGGGCCAGCTCAGTCTGTCAGTCAACAACACAGAATGTTTTCACTGAAAGGTTGAAAGCGTAAAGGTGGGCTGGGGAGGGACAGAAGTCTCGATTGGCTCTATAGACTGGTAACCAGGTGAGAAGGGTCTATGGGCGGCTCCTCAGGTGATGAATCAGACTCGTCCTTGCTCCCAGATACCATATATCCATCACTGCCACCACGGCCCATGTGGTAGTAGCTCTGCAGCTCGTGAAGGTGATTCCTGGAGCCCAAGTTTGGCATGCTCTTATAATAGACGTCATCCAGTTCAGGAGCAGTAGCACTCTTACAGGGCTGTAGCTCCCCGGAGCTGTCTTCCTCTCCATCTGTTAAACCATTCATCTGCCCATCTGGGAGGTCCGTCAGCACTGGCATGCTGGTGTAGAGTGAGTCTCTGTGGTTTGGCGAATGTGTGTGCTCATCAGTGTGCTCGTTTGTCAGCAGGGGGAAAAAGCTCTCGCTGGTCTCCTGAGGAATGCGCCGTGGCCGGGAGAAACTGTGAGGAGGTGGTGGCGGTGGGGGGTGGCTGTCTGGCGGAGGAGGCCGTGGCGGCAAGAGAGGTGCATTGGACTCCTCTCTGATAATCTCCAAACCCAGGTTCTCCTCATGGGGGAAGTTTGCAGGGTTGTCTAGTACCATGGGGCCATTGTCCTCTTTACTGCCTCCCACACATCCACCAACTCCACTGCTGCTGCTGCTGCTGCTGCCCCCTGCCATGCTCCCTGGAAGAATCAGGCAGGAATCATATTACACGACACACATCAAAACATGTTAGCCTACTGATGTTAAATCATTGTGAACAAAGAGCAGTGCTACTGCCAGTGGAGTGCCATGGTTATTTTAGCAACCCAAGGTTGAAACTTCAGCATTACTAGTATTAAATGTATTTGATGTTTTTAAAATGATAGCGATATGAAGGGTGGCAGCTCCTTTGATGTCCGTTTGGGTTTTCTGAATTACAAAATGACAGTTTTACTTGCGCTCACTGCTCAATAGTGTCATTTTCAGCAGCAGTACATGGCTGTTATCAGGTTAAAAACAAACAAAAAAAAGCTTTAAAGACCTACAAAACGCTACACCTGCCCAGCACCAGATGACAGACAGGCAAAGTTTGTTTCAAAGTATAGAAAATACTGAAAAATCATGAACTTGAGGTGAATTTAATGCATACAAGTTTGGTATATTATGATTGTAAACATTTTAACAAACTAAAAGCTTTTCATCTGCCTGTAAAAACCTAAATTATGCAAAATGAAACTGCATTCACCTCCATTGGCCATGCTGCTGTTGACCAGTTTGTTCATCAGGTTGTGATTTCGCTCCGTGGTTGCTCTCTCGTGATTGTTGAGGTAAGATGGGATATAGTTGGACGTCAGCTCCTTGAGGATCTTCTTCTCCAGTGTTGTCTCCTTGTGGTTGCTGTGGGTGCCGTATCCAGCACTACGGTCAAGGATCTGGACGCAGTCACTCAAATACTCGCTGCTCGCCATGCTGTAGTTGTTGGCATGGTTGCCGTTAAGAGGGAGTGTATCCATAACACTGGAGTCTCTTGCGTTGTTCAGGATGCCCTCTGAGAAACAAATAATTTAGAAAAAGTGCTAATTATTAGGATAAAAAAAAAAAAAACTCCAAAGAGGATTTAAAAAAAAAAAAAAAAAAATTATTTTTTCAAAAAAAAAAGAGAAAATT